>JAOEHT020290971.1:0-10321 GCA_025448195.2 Parazoanthus atlanticus
TAAAAATTTTATTTGCCACCTATTTTTTTACATTATTTTTAATTATGAGTTCTACAGGTATTTCAGATGAATCAGGGTTTATCATATCAATCCTAATTCCTGCCTTGTGACTTTCCAGGAGATAACAGACTTCATTATTTTAGCTAAATTTTATTTTTATTTTTTCCCTTCTCATCTCCTACCTGTAATTTCTTGTCTAAAACATCTGTAAACCTAAGTATTAAGAAACTGCAGTCTAACTGTAAAAAGCCAAGTGAACTTAATGACTGAAGACAAAACACCTGACAGTTACATGTTGACCGTTTAGCCAATAATGTACCTGCTTTTGAAAGTTCAACAGTCTAAGAGCTCTCAGTTCAATCATGGCTCTGAGGCGTAGGTCATCCGGTAATGAACCAGGCATGCTTTCCAGTTCCTTGATACGCTGCACAACACGAGCTTGAATCCTATTGAAAAAAAAAGGCAAAGAAAGATACTTAGTGACAAATTAAAGGGAAATTATACTAATGACAGCTGTTTGCATTCCCACAAGAAATGTGCTTGTCAATGTCTACGCTTATGCATAAGCTACAGTACATAAAAATAATAATTATAATGCTTGTAATAATACTCATTATTGGTGTTGTAAAAATGTGCTATATTGGATTAATATCAGGGCATCTGGCAGAGTGTGGGAAAAAACGGAAAATAGTGCAAAAATTTTTGCCAAATAGTGCAGAAATAGTGCAACAATAAAGATCTATAGTGCGGAAATAGTGCGATTTTTTAGAGGCTGTTTTTTTCTCCTTTTCTGACATTTCTTACGTGTTGAGGCAAAATGCAATACTCTTTTAACGTTTCTATTCAACTTAGAGCAAATAAGTAGAATCATTGCAATGAAACTTGTGATTTTTTTAGAAAAATTGGCTAGCAACACAATACAATATACACACATCGTTCCCATTCAATTACGTTTTATTGAACAATTGCATGTGTCAATGTCATAACCTTAGTGACTACCCTATATTAATTATTAATAATACCTTGTGAAAAAACATTAGTTTTGGAAGATTCTTTTAAAATACTGATTCAACTATTACACATCAGAAACGTTTGAGACTTAATGAATTAAATGTTTGTTCCATGTTAATGTTAACATACGTTGCTTTTTTTCAAAAAGACACGTGAATGATTAGATTCTGGCCAAAATTTTTGAAGTAACAGCAAATAATGTTTCTTGTCCTTGTTACAAAACTTGCATGCCCAAGGATTTTACATTCCACGCCATGTTGTCTGGAACGTGATTTGAAATTTACAACTCCACGTGAGGTCAAGGCATGGCGGCGACTAAAGTTTTTTTTTCTTTTTCTCTTAATTTTTTTTTGCTTCGTGCGTTCGAGAAGACCTGATTGCAGGCTACATTGCTGATAAAGTCGTTACTTTTATACTATCAAGCACATGTAATAAGGAGTTCCAACAACAATCATACTTTTGGATTTCAGAAAATACAGACAACGGAACGCATGACTGCACAGTTAGACACGGCGGCAAGTTCTATGGGATTACGTCTTTTCAATTGGACAAACTAAGGCTTTTTTAGCTGTTTTTAATTATGCAAACTTGCAGAGAACTGTGTTTGGGGTCAAGCGATGTGAAGGTCAAATTTAATGTTGTTGTTGAGCCGCTCAATGCATGTTGAAAAGAACGGAAAAAACGAGAGACAAGAAAACGTGATTCGCCAGTAACCAAATAAGCAACAGACAAAACAAAGGCAAACTGGAAGGCCCCGCGGCTGGATGTTTTGGAACAGATTTTAAAAGATAAGGAGCCTAACTATGATTTATCCGTGCAGGAGTGTTTCAAACTTAACAATCATTTGGAAATTAACCCAAAGAAATTCCCTGTTTTCAGAAAGTAAAAAGATACTATTGAGAAATACATCAAGATTGGTAATAATAAAGATTAAAATATATATTTTAGGCATGCGATGTATCGCACGTCTGGCTTTCGTTAGACGTGTGAATAGACGTGCACATGCGATCGCATGCCTCTCATTCACAGGCCTGGCGTTCGTCCAGCTTTGTGGTGGGGAAGGTAAATATTTGTTGTTCAATGCATTATATCATCTTGAAACTTTAAAATTCATTGAATTAATTTCACTTTTGAAAAAGTTTATTTAGTAAATTTATAGATTTTTCTGGTGATATTCATAAAAAGTGCGGAAAAGTGCAAAGAAAACTGAAAAGTGCGAAATAGTGCGATTTTTGGTCAATAGTGCGAAATTGCACCCTTGCACTTTGCCAGACACCCTGAATATGGTTGACTTCTTCAAAAAACAAGAGCTAAAAAATAGCCTAACTCGGGCCTTGCCATATGCTTAGAAATTATCTTAAAATAGACTGAAACAGTGCATACTTTGATTTCACTTGTTTACTACAAGGTAGGGAAATAGGAACCAGATGAAGTAGAGCAGATGCTGGATTTAAAAAGAAAATGGCTGGCAATATATTGTCTGGTAGGTTGTTTATATCATATCTATATGGCATGCTATAACTTTCTGATTTCTTTTGATATATCATTCGATTTTGAAATGAAACAAAAACAAGAAAAAATGGTTTGGTGTTATCTATTCTCAAATTTAGAAGTTAATAACTTTCACATAATTGAAAACTTTTCTTTAAAAGTGTAGCAACAGAAAAGTTTCTCAGCCTTCTGTTCAATTAAAATGTTTAACCCTTTCCCTCCTAAAAGTGCCAAATCATCTATAGATTGATAGATGTAAATTAACATTACCTGTCTCCACGCATTTTTTATAAACAATTTGGAAGAATTTGATCTCATCTTAAAGAATTTGGAGTGGATAATCAATTGCCTTATTCTCACAACCAATTGATTTCTTCTTTCCCAATACTGTAAGGAGAAGATAAATATCAATGAACATGGCAGTGTTGATAAATTCACCTGTTTTCTCTCTCCTTGAGTATCGACACAGGATCAAGGCCAGTAGGCTTTGGTACAGGTGCTAGCCTTGGTTTTGTAGGCATCTGTATTGTCGCAGTACTTGGCTGTCCACCAGCCTTGCGCTGCGCCTGCTGTTGTTGCTGCTGTGCCAAAGCCTGCCGCTGCTGCTCCTTCAGTTTCTGCTGCTGTGTGGCAGCAGCTAAAGCGCTAGCGGCTGCTCCCTTGGCTGCAGCCCACGAGGTTGTCGAGCTCTGTTGTTGACTGCTGGAGCCTTGTTTGTTTAACTGTTGCTGTAATTGTTGTTGTGCTAAAACAAGCAGAGCACAACTTCACTTACAGAACATGCACATGCATGTACATAGCACTTAAAAAGACAACTTTTACAATCATTGGAAGTGAGAAAGGAACAAGTAATATTACAGTAGTACCATGATATTAAAAGGCTGTGCAGGGTTGCCATTATGTTTCAAAGAGCTGTAAAAGTAGGCAGCACGATCTGTACGAGTCTGCCGACAAAACCCAAGTTAGCAAGTCAAGTTTTTAGCCAGTGTTCAGATCGCAATAGGCAGTCAAGTTTGCCAGTTACCTGTTTGTTTTAACAACCGTGTTGTACATGTAGGTTTAGAACATTAAAATTAATGCATTTAAGTTTCACAGTGAAACGAGCCAAATGGTGGCCACAGCTTTTTAATAAATTATTTGCACAATAAGTTTTTGAATAGTTCATGGTTAGGATTCAGCATCAACTCTCTATGAACTTCTCCTGAGTACTTGCAAAACAAAGTGATCGGAGTCAGTGATCATTCAGCAAGAACATCACACTACGGCCACCTATTGGTCTATTGCCCAGGCTATAAGAGAGCAGTTAAAGGTGGGCACACCTTTTTAGCAACATCTGCCAAATTTTGAACAGTCTACCCATCCAATTAGAAAGAACCCAGAAATCAAAACTTTTAAAATGAACTTTAAAACTTTTTTTGTCAGCATCGCAATATAGACCAATTATTACATATAATTTTATGTGTGTGTGTTTCTACTGCTATTCTTGTAAGCACATTAGGTTTTTAAATGCATATTAATTTAAACTTAAAGTTATATTATAATTATTATAATGCTATAAGGTAGTACTTACATGTATACCAGCAAATAAAAGACCCATCAGCATTACCAAAGAAATAATTGTTAATTGTAATGTTAACGAACCTGCAACCATTCCTGGCACATTGTAAGCAGTCTGATTTGGTGCTGGGGATGAACTCGGCACAGAAGTGACATTGGGAGAAACCTTTCCAACACTCCCCCCTGACAGACTCTGAGGCGCCTGATTGCTACTCTGTTCCAGCGGCATTTGCTGTTGTTGAGAGGGGACAGCAGCTGCTGGTATGGGTGTCTTCTGCATGGGGTGCCCTTGGGGTAGAGTCTTCCCTTGTATAGCCAGGCGAATGTGCTCGGGGAGGGGCTGTGTACGAGCCAACAACTTGTAAGCCATTATCTGTGCTCGCAGCTGGTGCAACTGAGTTGCAGAGAAGTTCTTAGGCAGTGTCCGAGCGGGAACGTTTGGCATTCCCTGCACGAGTGATGAGGATCTTGTCGACATGTCACTCATGCCCATAGCCATCATTCCACCCCCACCTGGGTCGCCATGACCCATCGACACTCCTGGTGAGGAAATCCTGGCTGTGGCGGGGTCCACAATGTCCATACCAGGGGGCTTGTTCCTCATGATGCTGACCAGCTGGTTGTATCGTGGGTCAGATTCAAGGCCCTTTGCCTGCATTGAGTGGATTGCCTGAAACACCAAACAAGAACATGGAAGCTACCAATGGGCCGTTTCCAAACAATACCATTTGTACACGACAGTAATTGGTTACAAAAAAATACCAACTGTAGTCTGGCATATTTTTCATATTCTCGCTAATCTGAAGATTTTCCTCAAATTTTCAAAAATAAATGTCAAAGGCTTTCTGAAAACGTTTTGGACAATTTCCAAGGATCTCAGAAGATTTTCCAAGAAGTTTCAAATTTTTTTACCAGCATTCGAGTCAGCTGCTCCAAAACTTTGGAATATGTTACCATCACATATCTGTATTAAGTCTATTACCAACCTTCAAGCAATCAAGGCAACTCTCAAGACACATTTTTTCATATCAACTCTCACACGTAATTCACGTAATTAATAAGTTTAGATATATAAACATTACATGCAAGTTTATTTAAAATCATTAGCATTGTTTTAATTAGTATTTAGGTAAAATTAATATCAAATCATGTAATGTGGATGCAAACATATACATATGGTGCATGCTCAATTTTTTTATACTTTTGTAATAACATTGATATTGTTACTTATAACTTTGTCTCACACTGCGAAGAAATTCAATCAAATCTAACCAATTTATACCTTCTCCAGGAGCTGCAGATTTTCAGGAGTATATTGGAACCTTGCTTGCAGGGGCAGGGAAGCCATATTGGCTGGTGCTGATCTACCACAACCACTCTAATATGATCCAATCTTGACAGCAACAACTATACATATTAGGTAAAAGAGAATTAATATGCATAAGAGTTTAACTCAATAATACAGAATGTTAATAAAATTAATTTCTGTCTGAATTAAACCTTTTATTTCATTCTTTAGCAATGTTATATATTAGTAACTATGTCTTAAGTCTTGTCTTGCCATTAATGAAATTTGTAAAAATGAAAAATATCCTTAGTTTACAAAAATGCTCTGTATAAATTTCTAATTTTTCTCAGTGAGAGGCCTGAAACACTATAATTTTCTTTGTACTGATCTTAGTTTTAGGTTAGAGGGGTGTTCATTACAAAACAATTATTGGGTGATGCTGAAATCATACAAGATAATAATAATAATAATAAAAATAACGAAAAATGGAATAATACAATAACAATAATAAAATGTGAATACTATAATAATAATAATAATAATATAAGTCAACCTACGAAAAAATTCTTCCTGCTAAATATACAACTAAATAATCACAAAGTTACTGCAATAAAAGAAAATTATTGTTGCTTATGGACGAAACGAGAGATGATATTTAAGAAAAGACAGTTACCAGAATATTATTTTATTTTTGACCATCTGCGGCCATCAACGTTTAATTCTAACCTATGAGAGCGCAGAAAACATTACTTATCGTAGTAAGTAAAATATTCTAAAGTGAACTTTCCTTTCCTTCTAAGAATAACTTCATTTGCTTCCTTGTCATTTCGGTTAAAATGTCACTTCCTTAGTGTGCACCAAGTCATTACTAATTCATGTTGGTGTTAATATTTACTGAAAACTGACTCTTTCAGACAAGAAAAGTTATCATTCGCAACTGAACAATTTGTAGAAGGCTTTTACTAACTGAAAACAATATAACAACGTTCTCCAAATATCGCCGCATGGTTGTCGCGAAAGTTTTAAAATTGAGAAAATTATTTTTCAGTTTAGTGGCGTGGCAAGGAAACAATGGCAATTGACATGAGAAAAAAAAAGGAAATTACCTGATTAATAGACGTGTTCAAAATTTAAATTTGTACAGGTTCCATTAAAACGTTTCTGTTAAAATTTACTTATGTAGCTGCCGAACACGCGAGAGGAAACATGCCCCTTCCACTCCGACCTCGGAAACTTTTTGATGATTCAAAGTTTATTACAAGAAAAGAAAATTTTGAAAATCCTTATTTAACCTTTGGGTTTTTTCTTTGTATACTGTCAAATAAGAGTTTCAGTTAGGTTTTAAAAGTAAAGTGGATGAATGCACAATTAAGTGTACGCCAATACTAAAATTTCAGCTTAAAGAGCAGAAGTTTCTTACAAATGAAAAACAAAATTGAAAAAATATTTTAGTTAAAACAATTGGGAGAGTAAAGTTTGAGTGGTTGAAAGCTATAATTTGTTACGAAATCAATTGTACGTCCATGTCGTTTGAATAAAAAAGTAAACTGGTCCGTCAATTAAAATATTTACGTCAATTAATTTTAACTTTTTAGCTTTACTTAAAATATTTATATTTTCAAAAAGTCAATCTTCTCGCAGAACTATATGTTCCTCCGATCTTGAATCACAAAAAGACATGAAAAATGTAAGCACCACTGTGGTGAAAAATTTAAAGTTTTCAGGCTGAGTTCAGAATATTTTTGCGGGCATTGCGTGCATGATTCATTAATCCTGAGAAGTTGAGTTCTGTTTCTACGAATTCAAAAACAGTTTTCGTGTCAGAATGTACATCTAGCCTCCTTAAAACACAAACCTGCTGTGCGGCTGACCGACTATTCATTTCATCCAGACAAAACATATCCTTTTAGCGATTTTTGGACTAGTTTTCCGCTGAGAGCTTGTAGTCAGATGTCAGATGAAACGAACTCGCTCCAATAGCTCGCAGTAGGTACTGAAACATTTCTGGTGAGTCAGTTTCAGTTTTTACAGTTATGGAAAGAAATATTAAAACAGTTCTTGCTATAGTAGAAAGATTGTTTTATGTATGAAATTTTATTTGAAACTGAAAAATATTTGACGGTGGAAAAATGTTTTTTACCTGTAATTTAGCAGTTCATAATTGTAAATATTTTTTTCGGGACTGACTACGAGAAGGTGCCTTAAATAAGATAAAAAGTATACCGAATTTAAGTGAAATTTGAAAAGACATATAACATCCTAAATGAATTTATGGCCAGTTACTGCGCATAATTGACTTCTCAAAGTCTATCCATTGTTTCGGCTGACCATCTGTTTGTAAACAGAGAATTTCTCCAGTTTCGAAATAATCGATACCCTAGGCTTGTATTTTTGTTAATTTTAGGTATTCGACTGAGTATTTTTATTATCACAAAAACCTTTACTTTTCTCAGTTCCGTTGAATGGTCAAAGTCATAATGAGACTCAAAAATTAAACAAGTACGTTGTCTGAGCAGCCATTTTTAAGATCATCCCTCTTAGTCAGCAAGGCACATTTCCAGTTATTGATTTGCTAGAAAAACAATTATTCGATTGAACTTTCTACGTTTTGCTAAATAATGTGCTTTGCTGAAAAATATTGTTCGATACTTCACAGTATCAATATATTCATTTAATCTTTGAAGAAAGTGGTATTTCCAATGTTTTAAAATATAGTCCCTCTCTCTCCGGTTGATTAACAACTGACATTGTTACCAATATATTTCTTAAGCTGATTTGTTTTAGTAACTTATCATTTCGTAAAAGCATTGCCAAGCCAATGTAAGCGTGTAAAATCGTTGGGACTAAAATCTATTTTATAAAAGAAGATAAAAGGAATCGCAATTGATGAAATGCGCTGAAAAATTAATAGCAAATATTTTTAAAAAAAATTCACTTGTTGTTTTTTGGTGGTGAATTAAGATCGCAACTCTACCGAATTTCTCTATTCTCATTAGCTCATGGGTTGAACAGTCTGTGAACGATCTGTTTCAAAGGTTTGGAAAGTTAGTTACAGCCGTTGTTTTTCTAATATTCTATAGCTAGCGACCAGAACTAAATATTTGTTTTTGCTCCAAAACCGAAGTCTGTTTCTAAGGCTGGCAGTTTTCAATAATTTGCACCTGTTTGAATTTTAACCCACTTTGAAATAGCAATTTTCTCTTGTAGCCACGATTTTGTTTTGTCTCTTCATATCGAATTAATCCAGATTGTCATTACTCAGTTAATGATGAACCGCAAAGTTTTATGTAACTTTTCTCTCAAACAGAACTACATCTGCATTGAACAAAATAAATTAACACCGATCTTTAAGGTTTCTATCTGACATCAGAGCTTGATCAAGTCGCAACGCAAATAAACAAACAAAACACCAAATAGCACGCTATTTTAAAGCACTGGAAAGACGCGTGCATTTGGCTGAACCGTACGTGTTTGCCTTCGTGTGTGTGCATACGCACATGTGTAGTTGTGTGCTTACTCAGTAAATTATATGTGTTCCTATACACTATTTTGTCTGCGTTTGTGTGTGTCTGTGTGTCCGTGTGTCCGTGTGTCCGTGTGTCTGTGTGTCTGTGTGTCTGTGTCTGTGTGTCTGTGTGTCTGTGTGTCTGTGTGTCTGTGTGTCTGTGTGTCTGTGTGTCTGTGTGTCTGTGTGTCTGTGTATGTGTGTATGTGTATGTGTGTGTGTCCTTGTCTCCTTGCTATTTATCGCCATTTTATCTGTAAAGCGTCATTGAACTACGCTGGCAATAGCGCTCCATAAATGTGCTATTAATGGTACTATTACTCCTAAACCAGTCTCTCAGTGTTTGAAAAAGTACGAGGTTATTCTTATAATCAAAGATCAGGGGTTGAGATTTTCATGCCACAAAAGATAAGCCGACAATGGAACTAGTAAGTATCTGCACGTGTGTGTATCAATTAGATTCAAAATCTTACGGTTTCCTTTGCACTGCCTCAAAATAAAATATAGTTTAACTCTCAAGCAAAATACAGCATCGGTGCCGTGCTACCCCAAAAACTGTGCGCACAGAAAAAAGCATTTATGTAGCGCGCGGCAAACGACCAACAGTAACAATATAGGGAGGAATTGTAGAATAACCCGGTACAACCGTCACACGGCAAGCTGCGCTGTACTGCGCACAGTTTTCTATAGAACAAGAAATGCGCAGAATAAATTATAAGCCGCGCGGTGGTATTCTGCAATCTATCCCGAACTAGAATACTGATCTTGGAGTTACTAACCTTTACGCACCTAATGCTCAAAGAGTAAATCAGTGTTGAAGAGATGACTTCAATGAAACTGCCACAGAGAATTTCTGCTTAACGATTGCACTTAAACCTGTTCAAGTAGCAATCATATGGGTTTTGATCAACAAGGGTTGATATGGTATGTTTTTCGCCGTAAGGTGTGGTGTAAAGCTGACGTTTCGACCGTTAGCCTTTCGTCAGAATAGACCGGAGTAGCAAGTAGAAATCAATTCGTTACAAAGGCATATGATCTGAAGAAACCGAAATTATTATGTCAACATAGAATTTCTTACACTCGTTTATTGGCTAATTTACTGTGACAAAGGGCATTTTCCAACGTTCTATTATTGACAGCTCTCTGCAGTTAGATGATAAGCTTAATTTATCACGAAACAATCCATTTTCCGACAAGGAAGCATTTGATTGAACACAGCCAATCAGGCATCGCAAAATTACTCCATTATTATTCAGATGAGTACGAACACGTTAAGTTCGATGTCCAAAAGAACAATAGCATTGTCCGCTATGTGCTCATTTTTGAAACTAGAATTGAAAAGTGGCGTTGGACAGTGACAGAAATAGCGCTCTACAAATAAAGTATTATTATTGTAATTATATAGCTGGTCAGTAAACTCTATAGTATTGACCAAACTATTATCTTTTTAATTGTCCAATTAATAATTA
>JAOEHT020291055.1:0-10321 GCA_025448195.2 Parazoanthus atlanticus
AAATCAGATTGCCTCAAATTATACCTAGAGCTATGTTCTTTAAAAATATTGCAAATATTACTTGGGCATAGTTTATACTTAACTTTATACATGAGAATACAAATGATCAACGTTTTGTAAAAGACAAACTGGCAAACGGCTATTCTACAGTCTATTGCACCTAGCAAACAATTCATGAATTAACAGTTTGAAGATTTCAATCATCCACTGCCACGGAGAACTACTGCACAAGGATATACGTTATCCCGGATAATGCTCTCATCGAAGGTAATTAATTCGTGATTTTACTTGCAGATATTTAGAACTGTCCACCGGACTAAAGCCAGACTAATTCAACCTTTGCTGCTGCTACTTTTAATCATTACATCAGACGTTATTTTCTTCTAATCATTTTACTTTACTGTTCCAATAACTTGTAAACGGAATCAACTTTTTTTTCGCAAGTGCGTACATGTGTATTGAAACTGCACAGACAACTATGATGTCGCTGAAATAAAAAGCAAATCAGTAACTGATCATCAGTAGAATACCTAAAATGTGTGCAATTCTACAATTGGTTTCGGCTCCATTAAACCCTATAACCTATGTGATAGCAAAAACTCTGTTAGACTGCCCCGCTCTGATATGCGTGGCATCCTGTTCGTCTGTTCGTTGTGGGAAACAACTTCAAAAACCTAATCCATGTTGTTAATGAAAAGTAATTAACTGAGAAGTTCTGAAATTAACAAGCACATTTTATAAGGGGTAATTGAAACACATCCTTTTATTAATTCCCAGTGTAAAAACATGATTGTGTAGATTATGTACTTTATTTGTGCAAAAACCTTATTCCGCGCTTTCTATAAAGAGATTCTTTTTGTGATTAACATAGCATTGTTCTAGTTTATCCCGTGTGTTCTAAAATAATTCGTATTGTGATTTTCTCTTATTCCGTACTATAATTAGAAAGATGTTCAAATGCGTACCTTGTACGTTTTTCTCATTAAAACTTGTTTCGTATTCTTCGCCAAAAATGTGCCCTTGTGTCTACATTTGCTTACTAGTTCGTTCCGTTTGTTCAGGGTCGCGGTCTTAGGTTAACATAAAATCCAAAACTTCTCTGCTAGGCATAAGTTGCACTTCTTAGTAATGTTCGAGTAGTGAGGGGCTCGGCATAGTATTTGCCATTTAATTGCGTAGTCTAAATTATTGTCCTTTAAGTTCAAGATGTATTTGCTTAGCTCTGTCGAGTTTCGCTTTGATTCTGATTTGAAGGAGGCCTTGTGGTTCGCTAGTCTTGCTTTGAAAGAGGTGGCTATTAATCCGACGTATGTTTCTTCTGTAGTTGCGCAGGTGACTGTTGGTTGGAAAACAATATTTTTTACAAAGCATTCACCATCCAGGGGGCACGTTGCATTTCTTGGATAGCTGCATTTTTTGTCGTTTGCCATTTTATTCTTCAGTATATCTTTCTATTTTTTCTTTCTATTATTGTCTTCACGTTTGACATGCAACTGTATGAGATCTTAACCCTACAAAGCGTCAGCTCTTTTGCCAAACACGAATATTGCGCCCCCCCATGATTTTCCAAACGGTTAATAATTAGCGCATGCCGTTTAGCATGCAATTAGTACATGATTTACTACTTAATTTCCGAACAAACAATTGTCAATTAATTAGCTTCTGTTGCCATGGTAACAAATGAAAAAATCCAAAATGGCCGCAATGTTGGATTTTCGGCCGCCAGCCCGCCACCTTGGATTTTTGACTTTCCTGATTTTGGTTAATTTTGAGAGATATTATTGGAAATAGTTAGAAAACATCATCTGATAGGCTAAAACTGTGAAATAATTATAAGAAATCAACGAATCGCAAGTTTGCAATCATTTTTAACAAAAAAATGACAAATTTCAAAAAGTTAACAAAAATCAAACAACTTTTGTGACTTACCATGATAACATCATCAGTGCTGACGACATCTATTTAGTGTTAAAAGATGTGTTCACAATCAAGAAACAATTGTGCAAAAGCTTTTTGGAATTGGTCAAACGGCACACATTTGAGGTCGAAAAATCGAGGGTTCTTGTTGACAATTTTGTAGTTTGTTTTCCGGAGGGAAGAATTTATTTATTATCTTTAAATAGTCCTTGTCTACGTTGGTTTTCACACTTCGGTCATTAACGGTGAGTTGTACCCAGTTATACTTCGTTTTCTGGTTCTTTTTTTCTGTTGTCGCTTGAGGATTCTTATAGTGCAGCTTGTATTCATAGCTGCTGTCGTCCATTGCTTTTTGGTATGCTGGTGCCGTTTTTTCGAAAATTTCCTCATTCGGTGAAATCTCGGATAGCCGTTTGTTTATGCCTACAAGGATGTTCTTCAGTGTGGTTGGTGGGTGGTAAGAACTAATTGATGACTCACTGTGGCTTCCCGTACGGCATGTGTTGCCCAAATTTGAGTCTAGTGTTACATCGGAAAAATTAAATGTACTGTATGTACTGTCGGTAAAGTAATGTGCAAAAATAAGGAGTAGAGAAGTGTTTCGTAGTTGTTGTTGTAGAAATCATATCAGAGGCGGCAACGGATGTACGTGAAAGCGAATATATGTTCCCCGAAATAAGAGGAAATCTATGGGAAAATTAAAATCCGTTTAAAAAATTCGAATTTTAGGATAGTCTGAATCAATTGAGGCGGCTTTTGGCCGACAGGATGGCTGACATTTCATACTTGTCTTAGGATCGATTTACCAAACTATTGAAACTTAAGTTATTTTTTAAATTGTGTGTCGTATTAGTTATAGTCTTGGCGAGATCCGAGTTTCTCTATATGTTCGCTTCGTCATAAACATTTGTCAAAAACTTGACGGAGCCAATGAGCTCTGCCATTGTCGCGGCGTGTATAATAACATTGTAGATCGAAATCTCAACTCCATCGACTCCAAACAAAATTTGTTCCATTATCATTTGGAAAAGTTTCTCTTGCACCACTAAGACCTCCAGGTGCTATGCATGTGATATCATACCTACAGGCTTCAGATGACGGAAGCTGAAAGAAACCACTCTTAGCATTGATTTTGCAAAACAACTTTGAAGCGCGCATCTTTACAAAGTATCGTCTACTTTGGGTAGTACATGACGTTCCCTAACTACGGCCTTAATAACTTCCCTGAGATCAAAACATACCCTCAATTCACCCGACTTGTTGGGGAAAACCACTAAGATCGAGACCCATGGACTAGCTTCAATAATATCATTTCAAACATTTTCTCAAGCTCGATGGTGAGATCTTCAACTTGGCTAAAGGGTATGCGTCTTAGATGTTGACTAACTGGCTTAACGCTAGAAACTTTGGCAATATTGTGTTAAAATTAGTTACATTTCCTATGCCATGGACAATTCCATCAAACTCGCGAAACAAATGTTCTAATTCACGTCACTTTTTCCGCTGGACTTAGAGGATATTTGTTTGTCTCCAAGTACGTTTACACGCTTGATTTAATATCTCAAATTTAAACTTGAATACCTCCCTAGAAGTGGCTCTGAGTTACCCTCTTTCACATATACTTTGGCTGATATCTCGTTATTATTCCTTTACAAATAAATGCATCCTTTTGTCCATAAGCGACAAATCGCTTTTCAGTTTCTTTCAGTTCGTAACGCCTAAACTGAGATTATACAACTAAAAAGCAATGATGTTGTACTTACATCCGGTATCCACAATCATTTTTATCTTTTTCCATTCAAGTTCACTTGGACTGAACTGTCTCGATTGTTCATTGAGTATACAGGTTCGGATTCGTCGCCGGAGCTGGTTTCTTCGCTAATCCGTCCTGCTTTCAATTTGCGGACTTTCTTGTCGGCTTTCTTAGGATTCTTGCGCAACTTCTTGTTGTTGTCCCGGTTTGAGCGACGCTGGGATTTCCTGGTAGATTTACACGCTCTTGCATGGTGGCCCATTTTGTTGCAGGCGTTGCATCTCAATTTTTATCGCGCCACATTCGTCAGGACTGAGTCCATCCTATCCGCCAAATCGGTAACAGACGAAATTCTTGCCGTCTCTGACTCCTTCTGATTTTCTAGTGTTCACTTTATCCACCGGTATGGGGTCTTCTTTATTTTCTTTCGCAATCAATGTAGCATCCTTTTTTGAAGTCTGAACGCTTCTCGCTACTCTGATGGTCTTTTTTAAGTCCAGATTATCTTGTTGTAGGAGTTTCTGTCGAAAGCTGTTCGACTCACATTTCACTACAACCTCGTCTCGAAACATTTCTTCTGCTAGCGCGCCAAAATCGCACTTCTTTGCTAACTCTCTTAGGGCAGTGAAATAGGTATCGATCGGCTCATCTGAACTTGTATCGTTCAGAAACCACATTTCTTTTCGGAACGAAGTAACCTTCTAACGCTTGCTTAGCTTCAGCTAGGGTTTTATACTCGCCGGGCAAAGTACTGAATATTCTTTGGACTGCAGGACCAGGGCAGTGCAAGACAGTCGCTTGCTGGATAGAGTCGTCCCTCTTCGTGAGTTCAGTGGTAAGCGCATAAATGTCAAACGCGTTGACCCAGTGCTTCCACTCGCAGTACAAATCGGCTGCTTCTACGTTTAACGGTGTTGGTGATGCAAGAATGGACCGTTCCATTCTAGGAAATATTTCTTCAAGAGTTTCTTCAGTTTCTTCAGTATCCTCGTACAATCATTGATTAAGTGACTCCTTGTTTGCTCTTGTTCAGCTCCCCTTTATTCAATGTTCCAGACAATATATTTCAAGTACAATGCACGTGGTTAGTACTTTTACTGGAGAACGTAATTTTACGACGCAATACCGAGTAACCGGAAATAGTAACGCTATGTAACACAATAAAAACATTTGCTCTTGTTAGGTGATCCATTAGTTAACTCATCGGGCGATGGCAAGTGGCTATTACTTTTCAAAATACGTTAACTTTGTTGCACGGGATAATTAAAATTATTCTACTTAAACAAAATTGTAAATATATTTTAGAGTAATGAATAAAGGAAACATGACACTGTTTAATAACATGAACATAGGGTACAGTATAGTATACAGTACCCATAATAACAGTAAAAGCAAAGATATAGCATGAATAAAATAGCAACCGTGTTGTTCTTTACATAGTGTTTATGTGGGTAACTATTGATGTTCATACGTTTCTTGAGTCGTCCGTTACTTTCATTTTGCTATTCTAGGACAGTGGCGTGTCATCATTCAACGGAATTTTAGTGTTGTCATCATCTGCCAGTTCAAAAAATGACAGGATTTGATGTGATTTTTTCTATACCGAACAGAACATGAACGTAGGACACACATTACTCCCATTACAGCAAAATTATAATATAAATAAAAACCTCAACGTGTTGTTGTCTACATAGAGTTTGTGTGTGTAACTTGGTATTCTTGCATTTCTGAATTCAACTTGAGTCGTTTAGGACACTGTTTTCGCTCTCGTAGAAGATTGTTCTATAAAATGTCAATGCTCTCATCATCTGCCAATTGAGAAAACTACAGGATTTAATACCTATGACAACCGGAGCATGACCATAGGGCAGACATTTCCCTCATAACAATTACAGTAAAATTATAACACGGATAAAAAATCTCAACATGTTCTTGATGACTGTCCAATGTTTAATCGTTCTTTTACTTGGATGTAATGACATTCTTTTGGTATTGTAGAAGATAGTTGCCTCGGCAGTCAGCAGAAATAATATCATCTTCTGTTAGTTCAGAAAATGACTTTCCAGGATCTGCTCGTTTTTGAGTTTACATAACTCAAAAAGCTTCATGCAGTGCAAAAACATAACAGACTCCTCTCTCCATCTAAATAATAAACAGATCACTCAAACCAAGTGTATAAAGTACTTAGGAATTCTAACAGACTCACACTTGATTGGACAGAACATATTCTTAACATGTCTAAGAATCTGTCAAAAAGTATTGGCATAATCTGTATACTCCGGCACTTTGTTAATATTCAAACACTTATACATTACAAATATTAAACCACTAGAAATTCTGCAAAAATGAATAATTCGTACTATAAACATAAGCTAAATTTGATGCTCATACTACAAGATATACTCTTTCTTTATACTGCATGTTTCATGTACCATTTCTTCAAGTCCAATCTCTCAAATGCCTTCAGCATTTTTTTCACTCCTATTAACACAAGACACAATTATAACACCCGTTTAGCTTCTAAATCTACTAATTATGGAAAATTCAATATTATATTTTTTGGACCAAAAGTTTGGAATGAAATTGAAGAATCTTTAAAAACTTTGAGTTTTCGATGCTTCAAACGGGAACTCAAAGCTCATCTTCTCAGTAAATAGAGTTCCAATAATAACTGACCATGCCTTCGCAGTATTTTGCCTACCGATATTTCCCCGCCTTACTCAACATTTAGTTTAGCTTAGTTGTTTTTCTCACTATATTAGTTACTGTTTTGTATATATGCAAGTGTAATAATTTGTTCAGGTAATCAGTCTTTAGTTATTGATTTACCCCCATTTTTTCTCTGATTCATTTCACAAATTAATTTTCAGTAAAGTGGGAACACGGCTAGATTAGCTCATATAGTTTTTTCGGATGCCCAGCCACTATTTGTTTCGTTTAATTTTATACTTTAATTTCCTATTTTATGTGCAAAAACGGTGGAAATAAAATTGTTGTTGTTGTTGGTGGTGGTGGTGGTGTTGTTTTGTTGTTGTTGTTGTTGAGATACATCGGGCGAGCTCAAGATCGGCGAACTGAGCTGCTCGCGTTAACGTTGGCTCTTAGTTGAGCAAAACAACAATATTCTTCATATAGGACTTATCTGTTAGGACTCCAGTGCCAGTTCTTGCATGCCGTATCTTTCCTACAACAAGTGAAGAGAAACAAGTTAAACCTCTGTTATGAAATTCTATTTTGTCATGCAAATTGTCACGTATATCAGACTGACTCACGTGGATACTCGTCACGTGACCTGAAAGCACATGCGAGAACAGCAGAACACTGAGTAGACGCCATCTTGGGACGTTGATTTTTCCTGAAAGTTATTGAGAAATTTGAGAGTTGATCTTCGCATCGATAAACTTAAACCTTGAAAACGGGAGTAAAGAATCAACAAATACAACATGGTCGACCTTTGAGCCGGGTTCAAAAAGACACGGATTCAAGGATACCAAAATGTCAATGGATTTGTGGATTTGTTTTGACTTGTGTGTGGTGACTTGTTGCATCAAGCAGACTGAGTGATTTGCAGACAAGAAAGCAGTCAAATTTCGTCAAAAGCATGGCAGAGGTTAGTGAAGCAGCACCCGCAGTAGGGAAGAGAAAAATAAAAGGTGGATAGAGACTGTGTGCTTGTAAATATGTGAACAAAGCGAGAATTTCTTGCCAATAGTTTTCAGAAGAAAATGTCGGCTGGAAACCTTGCACCAAGGCACAGGTAGGTTTAGTTACATTAAAGAAACCTTTTTTGAAAACCTTAGAGTACTGGAAATACTAGAAACAAATAATCAAAAGTATGGATGATGAGGCAGACATTGGATCAGAAATAGAGGAGTCTAGCGAATTTAGCAATGAATTGCGCGAAGTGCAAGAACAATATATCGATCGCCAGTTTCGTGTCTCTGCCAGTTTTTCTGTGGAACACTTGTCAAGTGTAAAGTTACCCAAAGTAAAACTCAGGCTTTGTAAGGGCGATCCAATACAATTTCAGAGTTTGGAGATGCATTCAAGATCACTATTTATGATAATTCGTCAGTGCCAGCTCATGCATCAATTGCAGGAATGACACTTCCAAGCTTTAAATATTACCCCGCAGTGAAAATACTACAGAAGAAGTTTGGATCAAAGGAAGCTATTATTTTAGCACACAAGGATGCATTATTGGAATTAGACACTGTGGCTGTTTCAGACACCAAGAATGGATGAAAGTATATGACACTGTCAAGCGTCATGTACGAAGTTTGAAAAACCTAGGAATTGACAGACAGCAATATGAAAAATGAAAAATGGCTTGTTCCATTTTTTTTTGAAAAAAGTCTCACCTGAGTTCCATTAAGTTATCACCTGAAAACTGAGAAAGGATAAGTAGGATATCGATACCGTGTTAAAGTCATTCAAGAAAGAGCTCGAATGTGTTTGTTTTCTGATGTCTGTGCTGTCAATGAGAAAAGAAAGGTGCTGGTCTTTGGAAAGATAAATTTACCTCAGCACAAACTCTGGTGAGTGGCCAAACTGATCCAGAAAATCAACCTGCAGTTTTGTGGTCAGCAACATGCGTTCGTTAAGTCTACATTAGTTACACACGTAGCTGTTTGTAGTTCAATCCCTAGCAATAAAAGAAAATGTTTCACATGTTTAAGTTCTGGATACAACTGTAAGAATTGTCCCTCAAGGTTTACATGTTTCAAATGTAGGGGTCCCCACAACACTGCAATCTGTGGGAAGAGTAGTGGTGAACAAGACATGGGGGTCCCAAAACTGCAGAAAGAAACACCCGAACAGCCCGAGCCCCAAGGGGAAGGGAACAAAGTCAACCCTGAAAAATAGAGAGTCACTACTGGAGAAATAAGAACTACAGAGACAATGCGGATTAGGTATCAGACTTACTTTTGTGTGGCGATTTTTCGATTTTCTGATTTTTATCCAACAGTAACTTTTGGCAACTAGACTTAAAAATTTGAATAAAAACTCATTTTTCATTTGCGAGCTATAGTAAAAAGTGTATTTTTGTGGCTACCCTGCTCAAAGGCAGGAAGCCACTATGTCATAGAGATGAGAATAAGTAAGTAAGTAACTTTGCACAGGTTACTCATGAAGTCTAAAGTTACAAACAAAGCTACACGTGATCTTTTGGAACGTCAATTCCTTTTGCAATGTGATGTTACACGTGATCTTTGTCCTTTTGCAATGTGACGTTTGTTGTTTCATATGCAATGGATCAAGGCAAGCAAGAAATGTAGTATCGTTGCTCAACTTGCATGACACGATAATACTTTAGTTAGGGTTTATTGTGAGCTTTTCTGGTTCACCATGAGAGTAAACACAAGCACGGCAAAATATTTTCTCACGATTTCTTCAAGGCCGGTCGGAGGAGAGACTGTTACGCCGCAAAATGTAACAATTGACGCAAAATGTAACATCAACCCGAAATGTAACAACTTTTTGACTCAAAATGTAACAACTTTTTGACGCGAAATGTAACAACGCAAAATGTAACAACTTTTTAACCCTATCCAGACTGGGCCTTTTCGGCGTCCTGGGACTAGGGGATGGGGGTCCCTTAACTCTAAAACCAGAAACGCTATTGCTACGAAACTATGATACTAAATTTGGCAGTTAGATAGTTTTCCGGAAACTAATTGACTTGACATAATTAGGTTCTGTTCATGACCTAGGTGCTTATAAACTGCTTTTGCAAGTTGCCAGCCAATCAGAGCAAGTGTGGTCACACTTCTTGCCGGTTGTCTGGCCTTTCTGTCTGGTTCAAATGTATAACGGCCGTGTCACGAACTTTTTTTTGCCACCACTATGGTTCATTAAACTGCTTAGGATATATACTAGTATACTGTTTGTGTTGTATATAAAACTATTGGTTTAAGGACATAAAATTTACAAATTTGTATGTATTTTCGCTAAGCGAATTATCAATTATTAGGTGGTCAAGTAAGTTTTTTTCTAAAGTGACGATTGAAGTCAACCAAAATGGCAAATTTAACCTGGGGATAAACACACGCAAAACAGAAGTTATATACCGCAAACGTCCGAATACAAGCCCCTCTGAATATAACCTTCCCCCGAGTATAAGCCCACCAACTATAAAACGCAAAATTCCATCCGATTATAAGCCCCCCCGAATATGATAATAATAATAATAATAATAATAATAATAATAATAATAATAATAATAATAATAATAAATACATTTTATAAACCCATGGGCTTATATTCGGAGTGAGTCTAGTAATTATATTTAAATAAACGTAAACCAATGTGACTTTGCAGCTGTTGTTTTGTTCAAATACGGTTACTGGATTATTGCCAGTATTTCAAAGTCTTAAATTAAAATGAAAATAACCATTTAACGTGTGTCTTAAAGTTAAAGATTTTGAGACGCAAAACTCCATCCGGTTATAATCCCAAACCATTTTGAAACACAAAATTCCCTCCGATTATAAGCCCCCCCCTCCCCCGAATATAAGCCCACTAAAAAGTACTTTGAAAGCTATAAGCCCATGGGCTTATATTCGGAAGTTTACGCAATACGAGAGGGCTGATGCGCTCAGTGCTTACTAAACTGTGCCGCTTCGTGTAATGTATATGCCTAAACTGAAA
>JAOEHT020291149.1:0-10321 GCA_025448195.2 Parazoanthus atlanticus
CCCCCCCCCCCTCCTCCCCGTAATAAATGATACTTCCCTAATCCCTCTTTGCACAAACTATCACATATAGTCCCTACTTCCGCCTACATAAGCAGTATTTAAAACTTAGGTCGGAATTTTTATTTTCGGATTTTATATTGTTGCGGAACGATCGAACCTATCTTTACAATTAGAAGTAATGGTAAACGGAAGAAGGTGGGAAAGTCCTTACTCCCTTAGCTACCCATTAAGCTTTTTTGTTTTTTAGTTTAAATAATTAATTACAATTGACATTTTTTCTTAAAATGAACTAATTAAATTAAATAAAATAATAATAACTAATAACAAATAGTTTGGGTTTTTTTGAAAAATAAAATTACATTACATTCTTGGCATAGATTAGAGTCCAGAGGCTTAGTGTCTGTTAGTAGTACAAAGGGCGAGCTGTTAAGCTGAGTCTGTGTCACCGACTCTATTCTCAAGTACATGGTGGTGTTAAAAGCCTGAAAAGGGTTTCGTTTCGGTTTATAGCTTTTATAGGGGATGAATGAATATTTACACTATTTGCCGGCATGTGGCGGTGAAAAAGCACGTTGGTCGTCAAACACTATTTTTGAATCGGCAACACTGATATCAAATATATATTGGTTTAGGTGCATGGTATAGTTTTCAGCCGACTTTTTTTTTTCTTTTTAAATTATTCTGACAAACAAATTTACTTTAAAGGAAAAATCTAGATTATGTTAAAATAACTTTATATATATTTCAGTCTACACATGTTTTGGCGAGGAATCAGTTGCATTGACAAAGGAAAAATGAGAAAGGTTACGAATTTGAAACAGTTTGAAAGTTTTCACCAATTGCCATTTGGGGGGGAGGGTAAAAGGTTACTTCCACAAATTAAAAGAAACAAAATCTGCATACGATCTTTAAAACATGTACATTTGTTATAAGATAAATAAATGTGATTTACGAACTTTGTTTCTAAAATTATTAAAGACTTTTCACAGATGAACACAGCGTACTCATAACAATCCAATTTTTATAAACCAAATCCTTGAATAGAAACTTGCGACGGCGTCAAGATTTCGAACTTTTGTCCACTAGTGTTATCTCGCTCCTTTTCCTGTGCAACTGACTGTTCTGTCAACTCGAGCTCTGAGTTTTAGAACTAACAGGAAAAAACAAAACAATCTGTAGAAAGCTGATGGGGATCTTTTTGATAAGGGACAACATTCTGATAATGTATTCCTTGCCAGTGATTCGCCTATAGTCAAAGATAGTCCGCTTTTAGAAAACACACAAATTTACAAAGAATATCAAAACTCACTCTCATTTCTACTACGACAGGCTCAGAGTTTCTTTACACGTCAGTAAGTTTCAACAATTTAGAATTATAAAGAAAAATGAATAACGACAGACGAAAGTATACATTGGAAAATCTTGTACGACCCAGGCAATTTATCATGTAATAGGTAACAAGTTCTCATCAGCAAATTTCTCCTCAATCTTCTTGTTGCTACGGATAGAACAACAAATAGTTAAAAGATGAATTCCACACCTTTCTCTAGGACAACCAACAACTAAAAAAACCCACACGAAGCCTAATTTGACTTATAGTTTAAATACTTTTCTTAAATGATGTCTTGCCACAACAAAATGCGAGAGAGTACTACAGTCAAACGCAGTGAAATACCTCTCAAATAGATGCAAAGGTCTCTTATGGTTACAAAAAGTGGAAGCGCCTCTGAAAGACAGGAACTTGAATTCGACTGAATGAAGATTGCAAGTCTTTCTGTCGCAGATATAAACACAGAAACAGATGGCCACTAGACGTTTGACATGTTGTGATGATTGGTATTCAAATTTATGCGTCAAGTGCGTCACAGCAACCGCGGGGGAGTGCTAATAATTAATCGGGTTTTTTTTATTTTACCAGAGCCAGATATTCTGGCTGAGTTTGATAATTTTCGCGTAGATTAACATTTTCAAATGACTTTGGAGCGAATTTCGTCTGCTGAGGCTGTTGATTTCATCTTTGTCAATTGCAAAACATATCTACATGATACATATGTATTATAGGCATGTTACTCAACTCACAGTTTTAAAGATAAACTTCCCTACATAAATAAAGGAAACCGATTCTCTTAGTTGCCAACCCTCCGACATCCTGCTGGAGACTCCCGCATATTTCTTTAATGAAGACGATCGAATGCTGTGTCTAACTTTTAACATTACCGTTTTTTAAGCTGTGTGATTTTTTTATATATTTTCGGGATCACAATAAATGGCGTATGTGTGGTGGTGTCCCTGCCAAATACAAGTAGCTTTTTTGTATGTATGTGTATACTCATTATCAGTTTTCCCTCGGTATGTTTCTAGACAACCTGCGCTTTCTGTAGTCACAGTTTATTTCCATACGTACACTTGACTGTCGATGTTAAGTTGGGCTATCCTGAGAGTTAGCAACCGCAAGATACTGCCTGCTATCGTGTATGAAAGCTCGGATATCTAGCGCTCCAGTGGTTGGTAAATGTTGATACAAGTAGAACTTGTTGTCAGCCATTTTGTAAACTGCAGACCAGTTGCATTGGAGGACTCCTACCGGACCCAAAGCCGTAACGCTGCCGCGTGATAGGAACCTTGATCTTTTGCTAGTTGGCACTTCGAACTAACAAAACGAACGCTACTTAAATTGTGAGGCGCTGATGTTGTCCTCATTATGGGACGGTGAAGTGTTCATTCTTGCGCATGCGTGACTTCCTCAATATTGTGACAGTATTTGAAATCGAATGGCTGAATTTGTTTCCTAGTGGCATCAAAGTTGTAATTGTGGATCTAAGTTGTTGGATAATAAGTTAACAAAAAGAAAAACAGTTTCAAAAGTACAGTTTGCAAAAGTTGCTACGGGATGCCGAATAGTCACGAGTCAACCCAGTTCCTTCGAAATGATTCTTGCCTGTAGTTTGAGAAAGCTGTTATCACTTGCGGCAAATACGAAAAGACTACATACAAGACAGACTTCTATATAATGAGTTAGGACTCCGGGAGAAGATTAAATTGCATTTAATTCCAATTATCTAGTTGTTTTTCAGACTTTTCGGCCTATCTCTTTCAAAAATATATACTTTAATATGAAAAACCAAAAATCAGTATGTTCGCGTATAGTTATTAAGCAAACAAAAATCCAAGAACACGATGTTCTGGTTTTGTTTGCCGTTCTCGACTATGGCAGCCGGCTTTTATGACAAAATTCGTTTGCCATCGATTCTTTGTGGTAGCATTTTACGAGCCGAAGGAAAGATTATAATAAATTAATGATTAATGTTAATTTGAACTTGGTTTGAAATACAAGAAATTCCAAGTAAGAAACAACAAGAAATATACAAATTCCTCTATCTCAGTTTTAACTGTCATTGACTTTATAAACTCTTTAATAAATGAAATATTCAGAGCTAGGTGTTTTTAATTGAATTTTAATTAAACTTATTAGATCGCTCGATCATGCCAGACACTCAATTTGGAGTTAATTAGACATAAAATGTAGTAAGTAATACTTTTTCTTTGTTACCTTGCTCACGCTTAACAAAAGTTGATGCAACTTGTTATGTCGATCTCAAACATATTTTCCAATAATATAAATTCATATAACAGCTTACAAGGTTTCGAGATAAGAAGAAACAGTGCACGTACAGTAAATTCAAAACTAAATAGTCTTTGCGTTTCCCTTTGCCGCGGCAGTCCCCTGGGTTGCACAACAAAATAGAAACAAAGTCTCTAAAACACAAAAATGTCAGGCTTCTGTAGTTTTTACAACTAGTTCTTTTTGTACTGATATCTGCTGCTGCAAAAAGTGTCTGCTGGTGAAATTTTCGTAAAAGCTGAGCAACAAACAATTATTTCAAGAGGTGCAAGTGTGTATGCATCTGTATTTCCTTTAAGAATTAAGTAAAAATAGAGCGTGGAACTTACTGATTGTTTGTACTGACCTTTTACTAAAACGCGGGAGAAAAATCCAGTGACTATATCTTAACTTTTTAAAACGCTTTGAGAAGGGTTAGGGTTAGGGTTAGGGTTAGGGTTAGGGTTAGGGTTAGGGTTAGGGTTAGGGTTAGGTTTATTGAGCAGCTGCATCTTTTTTCTTCAAAATGTTTTCCACAAGAATTGGAAGCCGTCGCTCTACAAGAGTGTTATCAATTGAATACTCACGAATGATTGGTTCAAACATTTTGTATGCAATTAAGCTATTAATCGTTAACATTTTATAGAGCACGAATTCATGCAAACTATAAACAAAACTAATTATAGAACTGAGAGTAAAAATTAGTTTTAACATCAGTGAACGCCTGAGATGTCTCTCTAATCAACGTGTAAAGCAAAAGTTTTTTTTGAATAAAGTTTGAGAGCACACATGCAGATTAGACGTCAAACATCATTTGTAAACTGCATTACTGTAGTTATAAGAGCTGCAGCAGATTAATGGCAAGATACCAAGTGCCAAGAGTAACACTACAGAGACTGTAATTTCCCAAAATATTTTTCCGCTGAGGTTTGAGTCAACCGGTCAAAGTTTGCGACGTGGCAAATTGATGGTGTCGCCGTTGAGAGCGGCCCTAGACGGCTAATGGTCAGGCCAAATAGTATTTTCAATGAAAACATTACTATCTAATCTATATACTTATGTGCACAAAAAGATAAAGCGGCAAATGTTTGTTTTAAATTTTCTAAAGATAAAAATTGCAGCCTTTTAAAACGCTTTCGCCGTCATGTAGTTTGTGAAAACGTTTGCCTCTAACGTAGAGTTTTGAGTTCAACTTGTCTTTGCCGACAAATCTACTATTCACATCGGCTCGCACTTCTAATACTTTTAATGGTAGGCTTTACGTCCAGAACAATTTCTTCTGCATTATTTACATGCCATGAGCTAAAGAAATTTCAGCTTCGACTAACAAGCAAGCAAACGAACATTTAAGGGATCGAAGCGTCTTCTCGTGGTGGCATTTACGTGCCGGGAGCTAATTCTCAAGTAGCATTTACGTGCTCGTAGCTAATTGAATAACTCTAAAGTTTTGAAAACATTTTTTTGGTTTTTGGCAGCGAATGATCATTTACGGGCTTGGAGCGTATTTTCGTAGTGGCATTTACGTGCCGGGGAATAATTCTCAACAAGCATTTGCGTGGTCGCAGCTAATTGAATGACTGTAAGGTCTTGTAGTCAATTTTTTGGTTGTTGGCAGCGAATGACCATTTACGTGCTCGGAGCGTATTCTCGCGGTAGCATTTACGTGCTAGGAGCTAATTCTTAACTAGCATTTACGTGCTCGCAGCTAACTAAGGGTCGAATTAAGACATTTAAATATATATAGTGGATTTTAACTGATTAATGTCGATTGCAACTGAGCTTTCTGATTATCAACACCCAGGGAATTTATCATGTAATAGGTAACAAGTTCTAATCAGAAAATTTCTCCTCAATCTTTTTTTGCTACGGATAGAATAACAAATAGTTACAAGATAAATTCCACGCCTTCCCTGGATCCACGCACAAGTCGACTGTTTCTCTCTCCGTTTCTCTAGGACAACCAACAACTAAAAAAGAGGAACAGGAAGATTAATTTGAGTTATAGTTTAAAAGGTTTTTCTTAAATGAATGTCTTACCACAACAAAACGAGCTATAGCTAGAGTACCACAGTTAAACGCAGTGAAATACCTTGCAAAGAGATGCAGAAGTGCTTTGGGGTTACAAGAACTGGATGCGCCTCCGAAAAGCAGGAACTTGAATGAAAAGTGTGAGTCTTTCTTTTGCAGATATAAACATACAAACAGATGTCCACTAGACGTTTGACATGTTTGATGATTGGTATTCAAATTTGTGCGTCAAGTGTGTCACAGCAAACGCGGGAGAGTGCTAATAATTAATCGGGCTTTTTTATTTCACCAGAGCCAGATATTCGGTCTCAGTTTAATACTTTTCGCCTAGGTTTACATTTTAAATGGACTTTGCAGCGAGTTTCGTCTGCTGAGACTGTTGAATTCATCTTTGTCAGTTGCAAAACATATGCACAATATACATATGTATTATAGGCATGTCACACAACTTACAGTTTTAAAGATAAGTTCCCCTTTCCTGCCAACCCCCTGATACCCTGCTGGAGATTCTCGCAAATTGTTTTCATGAAGACGATCGAATGCTGTTCTAATTTTTAACCATTTTTTTAAGCTGTGTGATTTTTTAAGTGTCTGGGAGAACAGTATGCTGTTATGGTCTCCCTACCAAATACAAGAAGTTTGTTTTTTGTATCTATGTATGTATGTATGTATGTTTGTTTGTATGTATGTATGTATGTATGTATGTATGTATGTATGTATGTATGTATTTATTTATGTATATCAACCTTGGCGAAGCTAAATAAACAAATAAATAAACAAACTCCAACATATCTCCCGCACAGTTAATAGTAGTGAAAATCTCCCGCATTCATTTAGAAATTGAAAAACCTCAACATTCTTCTCCCACATTTTCCATTTGTGCGACAACTGAGCAGTTTTAGCTTAGCTTTTCACCAAGAAATTGAGTTTTAATTCATAAACATATTACAAACACGATCGCATCAGATCAAAGTGGTGTCTACGTAGACTTTCCATCATTAAAAATTCAAAACGTTGGCAACTATGAGGGCTCTCGTTGATAGCAGATTGCTTTTGCATCTGAAGGGATTACCCTGAGCCTTATAATTATATAAGGGTTTATCTATCTAAAGGTTTATCTATCTATCTATCTATCTATCTATCTATCTATCTATGGATTCCAAACAATGTTTTATAGATATACAAGACAAGTTGTATGCACCTTTATAGTCTCCGATCAAGTTTAGGTTGCTCTAATTTTCGGTGTAACTTAGAGTTTAGTGAGTTCCCATATGATTACAGCGATTATATGGAAACCGAACTAAAAGCTTTGGTATTTTACTACCGACTCAGATTAAGTAACCACTTTCAATACTTCGTCTCGAAACATTGTTAAGGCTCTGAGTCTTCCCAGCTTCAGATTGTTTCTTGATTGTTCTTAAATTTTTGGCCATCTGAGCCTTGTTGTTCTTAAAAGGTTGTTCTTATAAGAAAAAAAGTGTGTATTAGCAATGGAGCCGAAACCAATTGTTCAATTACACATATATGTTTGCAAATTTATTTATTTAGATGTGCCCTAGCAGACCTAACCCCATTTAAAGGAACACCAACCTAAACCGAACCAAGAACTTAATTAATAAGTTGAAACTATGAACTAAATCTGGCTGGATTTTTTAAAAGCCGTCTACTAAACTTGGACTAAATTTTTCTCATTTTCTCATAAATTCAGCTAACTTCAAACCATTATAACTTCGGTTTACCTGTTCTCTAATTAATGCGGTCTTTTGCATAAGATAGGGCATTTCAAGATATGTACTTTACAGTTTGGTGCCATTGAATCATTTTAGGTGAGAAAATTGTGTTTAAGTTTGCACTTTAGAGTAATTTACACAGCACTCGCTCCAGGTTAGGGCTTTTAAAAATAACGCAACACGTTAATAATGGTTCTGTCTATTTTATATTTACCACAACATATATCCATAAACAATATCTCATACATTAAACGAGACTGTTTTCTTTTATACGAATCTTTTTTATAAGAACGTTTAAGAACATACCTCAGGTTGAGACTATGGGAGGAACGTGTATTTCTATAAATTTTGAAACGGTACACCGCGGAGCCGTGGGCAGCTGTTTACCGTGTTCCGACCAACCAAAATAAAAGTATTAACAGTAAATATATGGGAAAAAACCGTTTAACATCAAACTTTCGTCTAGTTTTCATAAATCATTCATTCTAAATGTGATATTTGAGAACTCGTCCTTGAGTCTACTCTCATTATTAACCATCTTTAACGTTTCTGTTTGAGACATTTATACAAAGATCCAGCCGGGCTAATTCCACAGTCTGCAAAGCTCTGGTTGCATTTCCAACTCATATGTCTATTTATCTGTTTTTCTTTTTTTCTACGGTAATTGAAATAGAATAGCGTATAAACCAAAAGAGCTTATTTCATAACTTGGGGGCGTTTATTTAAGCTAGTTTGAAAAAGTTTGGTTCTGCATTTTGATACAAGTTGATCTAAAGACGAAATAGTACGTATAAACCTATAAATTACTCTAGCTTTAATAAACTGTTCAAAAAGGATAGTGTAAAACCCTGTTCGGCATTTTGAAAAAGTGAAATATGAAACCTTTAAACCCGTGCCTCATTTGTATATGGGTTATAAATTGCAGCAAAAGATTGCAAGAAAAACTTGCAAAAAAGGTATTCTCCCGCCCCGAGATACAAACAGATGACAACTAGAAATTCCGCTGATATGTTTTGATATTTGGATCCAACTGAACTTGAACCTCGTGTGCGGAAGAGCAAACGTGAAGAGTGTTTTTTAAATACTTTCACACCACGTGTCGACCAAAGGACCGCCGGAGATCTGCTGTTTTTAGACAAACTGATGAGATAGAGACACAATATGTATAGATTGTATAGGGAACTCCACCTTTTCGAGAAGAAAGAATGAAAAATACACGAGTATTTGATGAAAGTTACAGTAATACCACTAGTGAGAAATACAAGTGGTATTTTTTATTAATTCTTCAAGAACTATGGTGGTGTTTCCTTTTAACAACACAGCTACAAAAAATACCAACTTTTTCAGAATTTGCAATCATTTCCGAAGATTTTCCGAAGATTTTTCAAAATTTCAAAATTCTCCAAAAGTCTTTCCGAACATTTTTGAATACTTAACAAAAATGTTCAAAAGATTTTACGAAGATTTTCCGACGTTTTCCAAAGTATTCTCAAACTTTTCCAAAGATTTCCATAGATTTCCATTTTATTACATTTTCCAAGACTTTCCGAACGTTGCCGAAGATTTTCACAAACTCTCCATACCCTTGCAAAGCATTTGCGATCATTTCCAGCTTTTTAAAGTAAAAGATGCTCCCGGATAAAAGTGCCAATTTAGGTTTTAATTGCACATGTGCTATTAAGAATTAATTGCAAGGTAATAAGGAAAAATTCACAGTTAAGCAATCAATCAGAAGCCAGCATTTGTTGTAGGTTTCGTATTGGAAATACTTCTGATATAAACATTTAACGGAAAATCCCTTTGTAAAACATTAATTGAACAAACAAATCAGTATGTACAAGGGGTTGGGGGTGGGTGGATTCCAATGAATGTAAGTTAGGGGAAAGATGAGTGGAATGGTACAAGCAGATTTGAAGACAAGCAAATTTATCTGCCTGAAAAATACAGGAAGGTTTTGGCGCCAACTCAATCTATGACAACTTTATTCCAAACAGAGTAAATAAGACCTTTTTACAGAAAATTGCGTGCTCCTTTAGGCGTTTGGAGCTTGTTTCAATTTCAAGAAAGCGCAATAAAACAAATCTCATAAACCGCTAGTTTTGTCAAGCGGTTTAATACTTTGATTCAAATGATAGAAAATCCTGGATGGAAACTCTTCAGACACTAAGACAGTTAGTGTGGGAGCTAGTTTTGATTTTTTAAAAATCCTTGATTGATTTGAGCGATAGTTTACCAACAAGTGTCCCATTCCCAGTTGAAGTAAACAGATCTTATCGGCAGTGATTATACTTCTTTAATCAAATAAACAGATTTACATTTTCAAAGCTTACAAAGTTTGCAGCTAAATAGTCGTTGGTACATAAAACTCACATAAAATCTAACCTATTTGTAGCTCTTTTCTGGTATATTTGATAACAGTACATTAAATTAACAGTCCTAAACTGGACGTCACCGCACCGCCATCAAATATACATTTCTCTAATCAGATTAAAACAATTTACATTTTCAAAGCCTCCACGCAATTTGCAGGTAGATATTAAAGGGAACATAAATCACATTGATACAATACTTAATCTAAGCGATATTTTAACTTTTTTCTCTTATATTTGATAATATAAATTATAAGTCATAAACTGTCATCAACTATGAAACGCTGATCTGGCTCGACAAGGTAAGGACGTACAGTTGTCTTATGAGTCAAAGAAAAAAGAGTTAGGATTAAGGTTAGGGTTAGGTGATGGTACAAGGTTAGAGTAAGGTGAAGGGTTAGGTTTTGGATCCACAATTTTGATTTAATGAATGATTAGGGTTAGGGTTGGGGCTAGGGTTAAGGATACGTATTTAAAAAATTCTAAGGTTCAATAAGTGTGTGTTTGACAATGGTCACATATCTGAATCACCCGGCAATTAGATATGTATTTTGAATAACAACTACAGCCCTTTTGAAGCTTTGTTTTTAACA
>JAOEHT020291241.1:0-10319 GCA_025448195.2 Parazoanthus atlanticus
GTATTTGAGGCCCTGTCAAGTTGCCATGGCAACCAAAATGTCTGTGGGAGTACAAGGGTTGATAAGCTGAAATGTTACTGTAAAATCAGCTTTCAACAAGTAGTAATTATCTTTTACTATAAACAAGTAGACTTTCATAAAGTTCAGTGGCAATGTAAAATGGAAAACTGTTTCGAACCACCTTAATGGGACAGAAAAACTGGAGACAATAAGTAGTACCAACACAGTAGAAAACACTTTGCGGGGTTCTGAAAAAAAGTATTAGTTTCCATCCCTACATTAACTTAATACGACTAAATAGTTAACATGGCCAAATTGTTGTGTTCCGTTATTGATCAGGTTAATGATGTTGCAGTATGCACTACCAGATACGAATGAACGAAAATATCTGGCTGGGATTGGTGTCGTACAGAATAAATACAGTCTGCAATTGATATACAACATTGTAGCAATGGTACTAAATAATTATGAACGTTTTTACAGTTGACCAATTACATTTCTAAATCTATTTTTTACTTAACAAGACTGAAAAGGGGGAATTGAAAATAAATCAATAAAAAGAAATGGATAAAAAGACAATGAATAAATGAAAAAAGAGTTAACGGCCACATTTTTGTAGCTTCATTGAAGTAATTTATTTGGGAGTTCTTATTTTGAAAATAATCCACGTAAATAGGAATAAATTTGTTCGTAAGACTCCACTCTGCGCGCGCAAATGTAAACTTGACAGCGGGAAATTTAGCTGACGTCACAGTTAAATTTTCATCATAAAATTTACAAGAGACCTATCTTTAACAAAATTATACACAAAGTTTTCAGTTTGTTGTTTTGCAAGCGTTTTCAAGTGCGAGCAACAAGATAGGAGAAACTTTTGCTTGTATTTGCCTTGTTTCTTCCGAACAAGAGCTTTTTAAAATTTCTTGTTGGTAAGAAACAAGGCAAAAAACAGTTAAAACAAATAGTTAGAAATAAAAGAAACAAACAAACAAACAATTAAATGTTTAAGCCCGATCACAGTTAAATTTTCGTAATAAAATTCACAAGAAACCTATTTTTGACAAATTGTAAACAGAGGTTCAGTTTGTTGTTTTGCAAGCGTTTTTAGGTGCGAGCAACAAGATGGGAGAAACTTTTGCTTGTATTTTGCCTTGTTTTTCCGAACAAAAGCTTTTTAAAAACTCTTGTTCGTATAAACCAAGGTAAAAACAATTAAAACAAACAAGAAGTCCAAGAAGTTTCCCGGGATTTGGAAATGTTCGAAAGTGACGGCCTTGTTCAAGTCGGGAGACCTGGCAATTGCAAGCGCAGACAATTACAGACCGATTTCAATACTACCAACTCTCAGTAAGATCCTAGAAAGAGTTGTCCACTCCTAATTGTATAAACATTTGAACTCGAATTATAAACAAAGTTTTCAGTTTGTTGTTTTGCAAGCGTTTTTAGGTGCGAGCAACAAGATGGGAGAAACTTTTGCTTGTCTTTGCCTTGTTTCTTCCGAACAAAAGTTTTTTAAATACTCTTGTTCGTAAAAAACAAGGTAAGAACAATTAAAACAAACAATTTAAAACAAACTGTCAAATAATTAGAAATAAAAGAAAGCAAGCAAACAAACAATTAAATGTTTAAGCGCGATCACAGTTAAATTTTCGTCATAGAATTCACAAGACACCTATTTTTGACAAATTATAAACAGAGGTTCAGTTTGTTGTTTTGCAAGCGTTTTAGGGTGCGAGCAACAAGATGGGAGAAACGTTTGCTTGTATTTTGCCGTGTTTCTTCCGAACAAAAGCTTTTTAAAAACTCTTGTTCGCAAAAAACAACTAAAACAAACAAACAAAATAATTAGAAAGAAAAGAAACAAACAAACAAATGAATGTTTAAGCTCGACCACAGTTAAATTTTCGTCATAAAATTACAAGAAACCTATCTTTGACAAATTATACACAAAGTTTTCTTTTTGTTGTTTTGTAAACGTTTTCAAGTGCGAGCAACAAGATGGAAGAATCTCTTGCTTGTATTTTGCCTTGTTTTGTCCGAACAAAGCTTTTTTAAAAACTCTTGTTCGCAAAAAACAAGGCAAAAATAGTTAAAACAAACAATTAAAAACAAATAATTAGAAATAGAGAAACAAACAAACAACTAAATGTGCCAGCTGCGAAAAGTGTTTGAGATATGATCGGATACTTTGTTTAGGATGTTTTCAATGAGTTCTGACGGAATCGAATACATGTGTAACACAGTATGTTAATTCTTATATGTACAAAATGTCATCTTGTAACCTTTTACACAATGTGAAACTGACTATGCTGATGGTAGTGATGAGAGCATTGATGATCATATTCAGTCAGTATTGTTTGCATATCTTGATATTTATCATTGCTATTTCTGAACATAATAAGATTCTTTATTCACAAACAGGCGATAGTTGATGGCATACACATATATAAAATACATATATAAATGCCATGCAGTCACCAGTATTGAGTTGCTCAATTGACCACTCAGCTACAGACAACGAACTTCAGCTTACTACTAATTGATATTTTCACTGTTGAAATACTGTATACAGTCAGAAGCAAGGGCGAAAGGTTACTATCATATTTTTAGTACCAGATCAAAAAAAACCAACAACATTTATCAAGATCATCCACTTCCAATTGTCCAAAGCGTGTGGACATGCGTTTCCCGTCTTTCTTCACTTCTTGCAATCATACTTCGTAAAGCCACATTCAGAACATACCTAAGGACCTAAACATAGGGGTACCTAGCAGCCTAGCCTCCTCCACATAATGGCAGTTGATGGTGAATGGTGGTAGATGATGGCAAAATTGGCTGTGAACGAAGTAACATCCTCATCAGCCATCATTTTCCATATCCGCTTTATGCAAAGTTGCCTTCGGAGGAAGCTTGAATATACTAGTAAGCAGCCGTTGTCCGGTGAGAAACTGATTCTAAGAACCCTTCCATCATTTGATATCCATACTGTACAGGTTGTGTATGTGCAGTCAATTCAAGATGGCGACACGCTGACAGTGATGCCCCTGGAGGGACAAGCGGGTGAGCTGCAGCTCTCACAGCACCAGTCCGCTACCGCGGCTACCAGTGCAGCTGATTTTTCCACCCAGCTGCAGATACTCACCTCAGTTGCGGGGAGTTCCACAATGCCGGACATTGGTGCTGCTGATCTTCACCAGGGACTGGGAATCCCCCAGGACTCCTCGGCTCTTGTCAAGCAGGTCGAGGCCATGTTGAACCAGGGTAGGCGAAACTGGAAGTTTTAAAAAAGTTAACGATTCAAACGTTGTCGAGTAAAAAAGTTGAAAACGTTTGAATCTTTATCTTTCTTAGAATCGCCCTGATGACTTTTTGTTGAAAACGTGTGATTGAAAATTCCAACCTTCATCATTTTAGCACAGTCATCGTTTTCATGAGTCTTCAAGAGTCGATGAGCCAAATTCCAAAATTATTTTTTTTATTAATATTGGTATTAATAATAATAAAATTATTATTTCTTATCCATTTAAGGAGAGCAATCTGTGACTCTTCCCCAAGGGACATCGGCCGATTCTGTCCTGACCCACCAGGACCAGGTGTCGACACTTCAAGTCTTTGCCTCTGGTGACCCCCCTGAGCATTCCATACCAAACATTCAATCTGCGTCATCTCAGTCTCAGGAACTGGAGGGTTCTTCAAAAGAAACCATTGACTTGCGTGAGGGACCACAGGGAAACCACGAAGATGGAGACGCTGAGGAACCCATGGAGTTTGACACATCGTTGAGCAACATCAGAGTCACCCAAGATGGAACACCAGCATTTTCACAGGTCAGCTTGGACGGCACGATTGCAGAGAATAAAGGCGACAATGTGATTCCAAGTGTGGAGGGGATTCAGAATGAGACAGCTGACCCACAGGTTGCTGGCGCACAGTTTGAAGCTCCAGCAACGATGCCTACGAGTCATGTTGGAAACCAAATGGAAACAACATCCATCGCAGTTAGCAACCAAATGGTACCGCCAACACCAATTGCAAGTGCTAACTCGGAAAACCACCTTGTTAGCTGCTTGCAACTGCAATCCACAACTGCTGTTACACCCACCTGCGTGACTGCAGCAGTTGCGCAGAATTCAGCTACCGTGACAGTAACGCCATCCACTAAGACAACTCCAACAAAGCCGATCTCCAGAAAACCAAAAGCCTCGGAGCAGGATTCACTGATACTTGTGGACCCCTCAAAAGCACCAGAAGAAGATGACAAAATATTTCAACTCCTTGGCTGGAAAGACCAGCCGCGCAAAGATTCCTTCTTCAAACACGTATCAATTATGACGGAAACTAAAAACAGCCTTGATACCAAGAGGTGTAGAAACACTGACTGTGACTGTAGATTATATCACTGCCCCCTTTGCACGTGTCTACCAAACAAACCAGGGAGAATCAAGGAACACTTCAAGAAGATACACTCTACCGATTTCATTATTAGATATCAAGGTACGATCCAAAACAGTTGTGGGTATAAAAAAGAAGTATAACGTACTACATTCTCGTACCCAGAGCCCACGCGGCCTACGGCCAAACGGAAGGCTCTGTCCGCATCGGTAACGGAAGTCAGCGGATTCTCAGACTTTTGATCGAAACTAAAACTACTCATTTCGCGGCAGGGAGAACGAATGTTGTCAATCTGTGGCCAAGTTGAAAAGACTTAAACGATCTGTGTCAGATCTGAGGTGTATGATGAAGAATGAGTTACACGAGCCGAAAATCAGAGAATCTCTTGACTTCCGTTGCCGATGCGGCCAGAGTCCTTAGTTTGGCCGTAGGCCGCGTAGGCTCTGGGTGCGAGAATGAACGCACTAAGGTTCTGAGGATGAAGTACAATGTATAGGTACAAGTGGTTCGTTAAACCATTTAGTTTTTACACCATTCAGCGAATCTGTGCGTAGTGCAAATGGTAGATATACATAGAAATGGTTGATTATGTTTGTCGACCAAACTAGTATTGCGTTTTTGTTCCTTATTGGTTGAATCAAATTGCATCTTAAAAAAAGGAAGAAAAAGAAAAAACGAGAAGTTTTTATGAACACCTTGGACTTCCATAAAAACGTACAGAAGATACATTTGCTATTTATAGTTCGAATTGGGTTTTCTGAAGATAAATTCGTGAGAAGAGAAACACGCATTCAAAGTGCCCTAATCACTGCTTCAAAAAATAGAACACACATACACACACATATGATCAACAAAACAAACGTGAGTCAGTTTGGTAGTAATTACAGACTCGAGCATTTATCAGATTTTCCATTTCCAGTCTAAATTTGATTTTTTGCATCCAATTTTCTACTCTTTTCTCATCTTTATGTGTTGTTGCAAACTGTCTAGAATGTCCGTAAAGGACAGAGGAACATTTTTCTATTGTCTGAGAAAAATATAGTGTTTAAAATCAATACCGCGGGTGTTTATCCAGACGCATGATTCCAAACAAAATATTTAATGAACCAACCTGATCAAACTATAGCCGTAAGATACAGCCATAATGTTTTGATTTTCTGACAGGTTACGAAACATTGCAAAGAAGCCGTGAAGTATTTTAAATTGAAAATGTTGTATGTTAGTCGTTCCTGTTAAACAGAGACGGTCATTGTTTAGCTTTTTCTACCTGAAGGTTTTCTTCCAACTATGTACACAGTTGGTTTGCGTTCCTGTCTTAACTTTATAAGATTCCTGGGTGGGCTGGAAATAAGCATGAATTTTAAGCCTGGTTCGTGCTTGTAAGATAAGCAGTTCATAAACATAAGAAATTTGAATAACAAAGGAAGAGAGAAAGTGGTGGCGTAAACTTGTTCCATCTCGTTGTTCACTTGGCATTCCCTTGTCTTTTCCTTATTTAAATTTCATCTGCTTAGGTTTTTGCACAACTCGAGTATGAACCAGGCTTTATTGAGCACTGTTTTAACCTGTAATTTCTGGCCGGACCCAAACGCTGTTGTGTTTCCTTGCAGGAACTCGGATGCTGAGATGCAAATTGGGCTGCTGCAGACCGAGTGGCAAGAAAGTCGTGAACTCTCACTACCACTGCTGTCTGTGTGGCACGATCTGCATGAGAAAGGCAGCGGTGTACGAACACATGCGAGTACAGCACGTGGAGTGTGGCAACAAGCCCGGACCAGGAAGACCTCCGATGGTACCAAACAGACCCGGGAAGCCCCCAGGGGCGGCTAGCCAGGGACAGCTGTTGAACGAACAAACCTCCAAGGCGACAGTATCGGAAAGTGTCCAGGTGCAAGCGCCGAAACCAGTAGTTGTGCAGATTCCATCATTTTCACAGGGAAACCAGGAGATGGATACTACCATCAACACTGTACCACAAGCTCAGGTGCAGATGATGGCGGCGACACAGGGTGGCCAGCAACAGGCGGTGACCCTGCAGATTCCGCAGATGGGCGATGCCAGTCAGGTGGGGCAACAGCAACAACAGCAGCTTGTCATTTTAATGCCACAGCAACTCCAGGGTACTACATCTACACAGCCGGTTCAAGCCGCACCTCAGCCTATTGTGATTTTAATGCCGCAGACTGGAGGCCAGGCTACTCAGCCAATGGTTGTCCCTGTGCCCCAGGTCTCAGCCACGTGACGACCCTTAAACTTTGTGGTAGAAAAGTTATTTATTTACTGTAAATCAAGTATTAGAGAGCAGAAGTAGCTAGTTTTTACAGGATTCTTAGAGCATGCGAGCCTCGACAGGGTAAAGATCTGCAACGCAAGGAAATCGCCCGCGACTAGGGGGATAAGACGATGGTAGAGTGTGGTGTTCCAAGGAACCCCTCTGATGGTGATAATATCGTGTATGGCATCATAAGATGTCAAATTCAAGACGTATGCAGTGTTTTTTGTTAAGGCTTGGGAATTTGGGTACACTGAGTGGGAAAGAAGGTACACATGGGTTTAAGGTCATCGAGCGCCGAGCATCTAAAGGAGTCTGGGGGCATGCTCCCCCAGAACATTTTTAAAATCTAGAGTCCCAGAATTGCAATTTTGTGCATTTTGGGGACCAATTTCTTAAGAATTGCGGCCCTAAAATACCAGATTTTTCTGTGAAAAATTTGATATCAACTTTCTGTAAGAGCTTCAAGGTACAACTTTGCATGCTGTTTACAATAATATAAAGTACCACTTTTAGTTAATTAATCACAGGTTAGAGTTGTGATGAAGTTAAATGTTGTCTCTGGTGACTTTTAAAAAATTGCCAGACGTCATTGCTGGGGAAAGGAGGTACAGCCACCAGGGAAAGTCGGTACAATTTACCGGTGTACCGGCCTTAAGAAAAACACTGTAATGTCAAGCTTGAGGGGAGATGAAAGGGGGGAGGTGCTATTGGGCAAATGTGGGACATTAGCAATTAGCTTTATATAGAGGAGATATTTGACCATTTCAGTTGATTTTCTGACAAGTTTTTACAGCAAATCAGAAACTCGTTTGACTCTCTTCGATTGCCTCGGGGCCTGGGGTGGATTTGAACCGAAACTCTTGTCTCAATTCAAATATTTTGAGTGGCACTCTGTAGATTTGCATTCATTACACCGTCAAATGTTTACTTACCTTTTCAAACAATATACAGGGCTCCTTTGAAAAGCAGTTTTGTTGCTGAATGTGGGTTAAGATAGTTATAACAAGCTCTTTGTGCACATATATTTGTGTAGGTATTTTTATCAATTTAATTTCCCTTGTATTGAACTTATCCCATCCATTTATGAAGGGCAAGTGCTTGAAATGCCAGCTTTATCTAATATTACAGTGAAAAATATACGAAATTACCCCTTGGTTGATCAAACCATATTATCCAATCATGTCCTGTCTATCATATAGATCTAAATCTGTCCTAGATCTTATTCTACTTATGGTAGTATACTGTTAAAGGGGTGCGTTTCATAGTATGATTAAGTACTCTTTCCATTGCCAGGCAAGAGATGTTAAATATACCAAAACAAGTTCTTTGTTAAAAGGGTTTCTTTGTCAAATTCAATTACCTCAAAAAATATATACGTTAAGTAAAATGAAAATGAAAACACCAGTGAGTATGTATGGAGCACTCATAAAACTGCCCCCTAAATTGCCTATCTTTTTCACCTGTTAGACAGAGCCCATCAAATTCATATTCATTTTAGATATTGTAAAATAAGAAAATTTGGTGATTAAGTAATATTCTTAAATATCTGAAGACTGGAAATGTTTCTTTCTTCTTCTAAACACACTAAAATGCTTAATGGGATTGAATTTTTATTCGCTTTCACTTCTGCTGGGACTGCAAAGGGCTCGTCTTTGGAACTTTAGTGAATTTTGGTTGTGTTAAACTGACCTATCCACTGTACTATGCATTAGTCTAACACAATGTTCTTGTGTCGCTTGAATGATAGATGAAAGTGTCAACTATTAATGTCGCTGTTGGTATTTTCCCACAGGATGTATGTACCCCCAGTGGCACGAGAAGAACCACCCAATGGCCTGGGACCAAGGTAGATACCATGCACTTTTTCTCTATCTTTATCAATAACTGATTCCATTGTAGCCGCCTGCTTGAGATTGCTACATGTGATGAATTCGTAAATCTTTTGGGGAGGGGTGGGAAAAAGTTATAGCATTTCTGTAGATGTTAGAAAACCGTTACTAAAACTTTGGATGAGGGAGGTTGGGGGAAAGTTGCTGGAGATGTTTTGAACCTTTGAAGAGGAGGTGGGAGAGGGAAAAGATGTTACAAAACAAATCCCAAACCTTTGGTGAGGGGGTGGGGGAGAGGTGACAGGGCTGCTGGAGATGTTACAAAATGAATCCTAAATCTTCGTTGAGGGGGTGGGGGAAAGGTGACAGGGCTGCTGGAGATGTTACAAAGCAAATCCCAAATCTTTGGGAAGGGGGAGGGGGACAAGTGACATGCTATGAACAAACCCCAAACCTTTGGAGAAGGGTGGGGGATGAGTCACAAGGTAGTGGAGATTTCAAAAAAAGTCCCAAACCCTTGGTGAGGGGGTGGAGATGAGTGACAGGGCTACGTGAGACATTACAAAACTATTGAATCCTAAACTTTTAAAGAGCTGAGGGGGAAGGTTAGAGACAATATGAAGTTACAATTTCCATTTGATTCTTGATATGAGTAGGTATATAATAATGTAGAGTTCCCTTTTTTCAAGTAATGTGGCTTGGCTCTTGTGTACAGTACACTCGGCTCTGCTTTGCATTCAGAGAATCTTCAAATAAAATGTGTAGAATAAAGACTTTGTTGTCATTCTAGTGTTGGAAGGAGTCACCTTGGTGGTAATGGTGGAGGGGGCCTGGGGAGGTCAAGACCTGGGCGTGGTCGCACTGCTGCTGGAAGTCGATCTGCAGGAAACAAGGGTGTGTACTTTCCTGGGTACTCATATGGAGTGAAGCAGTATTACCCTCCTGGCAGTCGGCCGGGATGGTACAGCGACTACAATAAGAAGGGGCGGGGTCAGGAGGTGAGTTGAACTTTCTTGGGGGTAGACAGCTCCTGGTAGTTTTGGTGAATGCTTGTCAATCATCAAGAAGAGTATATTGTGGAGTGTTTATCCCCCCCCCTGAAGAGAGTTTTGTGGGGTTACATGTATTATGGCCAGCGCCAACCAAAAAAAATACAACACCTGCGAAACCCATCTCTTCTTTTATCCTCTCTTCCTATCACACCACACCATAGGTTTTGCAATTAACTCCATCTTCTGCACAACCCATCTCTTTCTCATCGTCTCCCACCCCCACCCCACTGTGTTACTGTTGAACACAATCTGAAGTTCTTATATTCCCACAGGAGAGGCTATACGATTTGCTGCCTGGAATGGAGTTGACACCAACCAACCCTATGACTTTGAAGCCACATGCACTGAAATCACCATCACAGGTATAAGACCAATTAGAACCCTGCCAATAGTTTGATTCTACAGATCAACAATAATTATGAGACTCTAGCCAGAAGCTCAAAGTTTGGATTCTTTTTCCCAGGCACTTCTGTCCAATGAGTTTTCAATTATTAGACATAGCACCTCAGTTTTAGCCATACTGCTAATTTAAGTGTCACTTCCCCCTTTATAAAACTTGATTGAGTTCCCCCAGGGGAGAAATTAGCTAATTAAAAGTGACCAAACCTTGCAGATCCTGGAGGAGATGTCTCAGAAGAACCAGTGGGGGAGCCCTGTGTACACCCTGCACAGCACAGTGGGACCACACGATGTTCAGCTGTTTCTGCATAAGGTGGATACAAGATAGCTTAGTACTTACTCTTGGTGATTGAGTCAGAATGTTGTGCTGAAGCC
>JAOEHT020291327.1:0-18348 GCA_025448195.2 Parazoanthus atlanticus
AACGATGTGTAATGATCGTGAACAAAATCCATTGAAGATTTAAACAAAGAACTCTGATGATGAACGATGTGTAATGATGATATGGTGAACAAAATCCACTGAAGATTTAAACAAAGAACTCTGATGATGAACGATGTGTAATGATCGTGAACAAAATCCATTGAAGATTTAAACAAGAACTCTGATGATGAACGATGTGTAATGATCGTGAACAAAATCCATTGAAGATTTAAACAAAGAACTCTGATGATGAACGATGTGTAATGAGTGCGAGCAACAACAACAACAACATCAACAATATATTTTATTTCCACCACTTTGTGTACATACGTAATATAACCAACAACTTAAAATTGACACGATGTAGTGGTAACTATGGAAGCTAATCTAGTCGGGTGCTCATTAGAATTGAATTTTATATGCTTTCGGTCAGAAAAAGGAGAAAAAGTATACTGTTGAGATATAAACTCACAAATACAGATATACAACAAAAATTAATATCCTTCAAATGAGGTGGGATAAAAAGGAAAAAAAAGAAAATCTGGAAGTGACGTTAAGTTATTTTTTGAAATGTACACTGATATCGAGATAGCGAACTTTGAGTTCCCTTTTAAAGCATCGAAAACTCAAAGTTTTTAAACTTTCATTAATTTCGCTCCAAACTTTGAGCCAAAAAGATTTAATATAGAATTTTCCATGTTTCCGTAATGATTAAGGATAACATATTCATAGATAGAGCGGTGAGAATGAAAGAGAAGATCTCGCCTTTTGTTCTGTTTTCAGTTCACACAATCTGTTTTTTTCTGCCCCATGTCATTCTTACCAAGTTATTCGTTTATAATTTTCTATCGTTTATATTCTCATCTGTCATTCACGATCACATTCACTTGCTCGCTTAATTATCTTGTGCTGTAGAGACAAACATAAACGTCTATTCGGCTACTATTTCTCCCTACCTGCGGTCTCGCTTGCTGCCATCATAAACCGCCCTTACTCCGGTGATATAGCCCTCATGAGGGCAATGGAAGTTCAGCAGGTTGTCATGATCGTTTGCCCACTCGGTCCAGTCACAACTGTGGCCAGCGGCTGCATTGTAGGCGCACTTAAAAGACCAGCTACGATCTTCTTTGCAGTTGCTATGGATACTGCGGATCTCTCTGATACTCTGGTATACTGTTCAGCGATAAAATGAGTAAGGGTTTCAGTCAGGAATGTGCTTGTCAGGGTAGTCTAAATAAAATGTACAGCTCGGAGCTGGTAATGAATTTCGGACTGTTTATGTTGCGTGCCATGTTGATGATCAAAATGACGCCCTCTTTCTAATAATTCAGCAGAAAGAACCTTGCGGTTTTTTTTAAATAATTATAGCAAAAGTGCTTGGTTTCATAACTCGACTTACAGCTGGTTTCGTCTTAAAAACGTCCTTCTTTTTACTTGAAGTTCTACTATCTGTAAGTTATTGTCTCTGGGGCTGGACGTCAACTGGGACATTGTCCTGTCTCCTGCTCCAGTTGCTGTTTTATATCTTAGTTTAAATTCTTTTGTAAATAGTTTTTGTTTATTTATACAACGAATCCAATAAAGTAAAGTAAGGAAAAGTGCGCAACTCATAACAGTTGAAGCCAAAGGCTCTATGTTTTCTTATACCACAGATTTAAAACGAACAGATGTTTGTCTCTTGCATGGAGTCTTCGTAGTAAATTGAAATGTTAACATTATACACTAATAATGCTAATTGGCATAAAATTACTTTTCTTTTCCTGTTTAAAAATGATTACATCATGAGCCTTACAATTGTAAGTATTGCTCCTACCAACAACTTAACATATCGTTGCATGTAAAACAGAAGAAAAAAATCATGTTTTCGAAGAAACGTTCATTCTAGGATAAATGATAGTTGTGGTTATTCTTCTTCTTCTTCTTCTTCTTCATCTAATTACTATTATTATTATTATTATTATTGTTGTTGTTATTGTTATTGTTATTGTTATTGTTATAAACAAAATAGGGAGGATGACCACTACTTTGCCCCTGCCCTTCCCCCTAACAAGGACCACTGAATGGGTACAAATTTAAGTTGGTAAATAGTCCAGAATTAATGAGCCGACTCAACTTAATATTTTCGGTATTTAAAAGGCACATTGCTCAAACCAAGCAAACAGTTCTAAATCTCTAATTGATAATCACGTAAAATGATGTGAGATTTGAAAGTGTTACCGTCACTGCACTGAAATGTGAACTCCCTGTGCCACTGCGTGTATCCAGACCTGACAGAGGAGCTGCAGCGGCGTTTGTATCTTCGACGCCTACCCCAAATACCGCTGACCGACACCACGGATACCGCTAACACCAAGAGGACAAGAACTCGCCAAGAACCCATACTTCTAAGAACTTGTAAGTGTCGTAACTTGAAAGAATAAAAACACTGACATTGAAAACTTTATTCAGTTTTATCTAAATCCACGAATGACCAAACAGAACGCCCTTCGACTCCCTCGTTCGAGGACTCTACCGAATTCCTTTCACTTCTTACAATTAACGTAATATTAGAAAAAGAAAAATTTCAGTCTTACTACTAGTTTGAGTTTAACGTACCTCTGCTATGCTCGGCGTTAATGGTTTCGATTTACATGAATCAGGGGTGGCTAGATACTAACAGTTCTCATTTTTCATGTACGTCCTACACATCAAAGTTTGTTCCAATCCTTTTTGGTTACTAAAATCATTGAAATACCCAACTTTTCAGGATATGATTGTAGTTGGTTGATCGTCCGGGTTGGTGTAGTCCTGAGAAGGACTGCTGTTGGTTGTGACTGGCGTTTCGACAACCTGTGTGGAAGTTATCTTCAGAGTCAGTGAAGAGACTGATGATGACGTCCACACATGTACAGGTTGTCGAAACGTTAGTCAGCACAATCAACCGAACAGTCCTTGTCAGGACTACACCAGCCCGGACGATCAACGAGCTGCAAAAACATCGACTCACCTGCCGGTTCAGACCTTTCACTGAAGGACTAGATGTTGATCCCTCAAAAAGATTTTTGTTTTTAAGAAAGGTCGTTCCAGCTGATAAGGACAAACATCGATTGAACAAGTTTGCAAATTTCTGATAGATATAAACTTGGATTCAGAGTCTTTTTTGAATTAACCAACTTTTCAGGACAGAGCCCTTGTTTTGAACCAGCAAGGATAAAAGACCTTCACAATAACTAACTACTGAGATAAAACTTGGTCGTTACTATTGCACAAAACCCCAGATATTAGGACAAACACTGACCCATGAAAATAGGAGTAGGTAGCCGCCCTTACATAAGTATATCTATCAGGTAGTCATTCTACGAACGCCAAGTCGCATATTTTTAATAAAGATGCATTCAGTGGTGTCAAGTTTGTGTTGTCTGGTGAAGGCATGCCAGCCGCAACGATTACCCACAAGTTCTGCCATATTTCGACTGCTGAAGATTTTATACTCAATAATGGTATGTATTTTTCCTTAGTCATTAGTGTGTGAATTTAAAATAATTAACCCTTCATGACTAAAATTCCTCAACATTAAATCTGTTCAAACAAACTGGCTTGTTTTGTCGCTAACTTTCATAGTATGTATGTCTCTACAGTTGCTGAAAATTGTTTGGTTCATATCAGAACAACTTATCTTCTTTACAAATGTAAAATTGCAAACTGTTTTCAAAAGTTAGAAAGAAACTAATAGAAAAAAACAAGTTAGAAAGAAACTAATACACAAAAAGTGTTGAAAGAATTTCATCCTCACCTAAAAGCAAACAGTATGAACTTCACACGAACTGAATAATCATGCATACGAAAACCAGATACCAAATAAACTCTATTCTGTGTTGCAATACGCTTATCATTAAATATGCAAAGCAATATATCCTTTAGATCATATAATCACAAAAGCGGAAAATATTCTCTAACCTGAGTTTTGCAGCAATTTTTTTACGACTCAGCGGCGAATTTGCAACTCAACAACGCTAAAACCTCCCACAGAACAAACCTTCGCCCAACTGAGGAGGCGTTGGCTTTTAGCGACTTTTATCTTCCAAGAGTCAATTAAATTTTTAAAAGACACTTTGATCAACATACTTCTTTTGTCCTTCACTGGACGTCATTTGGCAGCTAAATCTCTGTAGCTTAGCGTCGTATGCAAACATAAATATTCCAGTGTTGTTACGCAAACGTCCTTATCATTAAATATCACTCTACAACTTTGGACCAGTTCAACTTTATGTAGTTTTCCTGTTCTTACAAACGTTTTATCCCGGTGCGTGCACAACTTTTTGGCTGGGTTCTTTTTAAAAACTTTTTCTTTCTGAGGGTCTTTGAGCGTTTCGTGAGGTACTAAGCTCGCTTTATTTGAATAGTGCAAATATTTGTTTGAAACCAATCGCAATCACGGATGGAATTTCAATAAAATGAGCTGGTGTATATCCGATTTCAGTGCTAATCAACCATACAGTTCAAATTACTGTCCAACATTCCTTTGCGCTTCGATCAATCAAACCTTTGAGTTGATCAGTTGTTTATTTATCAAAGAGAGTTTCGATAGTTACCAAGACAGTGCGAGTTGCTATGTTAAAGAGAAAAGTACACTATAAAATACTATCACCGGCTCCAAATCGGCGGAGGCTGTAATGACCCCAGAATGTACAGGAAAGACACAAGGGAGCAACAACTGCTCCTCCCATTTATTTATATTTTGCCCCTGATTTTCGCTTTCCTAAACGGTCCACCCCTGTGTCTCCGAGGATCGCTGATATGCTATGATCTCAATCAATCTGAGTCCTGCAGGGGTCTCATATACACTACTTTCATAATTTGCCCCAGTGACCGAAAACAATAACTTCAAGTCGAGGGCAAGTTCCAAGTTCTCATACATTTGCTGTATTTCTGCCTTTCTGGCCTCGACTCAAAGTTTTTGTTCATGGCCACTGGGGCAGTATACGCAACACCATTGGACCTGAAGAATTTTTCTTGTTTTTTTTTAGCACAAGGTATGCATGTTGCGATGATCCAACTTTAATAGTTTTACCCAAGAGGACGTTCGTCCGTAGCTGACCTGCGTATCATACAGTCAGTGTGTACCCGTCCTCGGAGACCAACATGCAGCTTGTCGGGTGGGGGAAAAATCCCCGGGGAGATACTCCCCTCAATTGACTATACGGGTATGTGCCTCCCTTAAGGATATGGTTTTCGGGTCAATTTGGTCTGGAAAATGGTATGTCTAGAAAAGGATACGCCGGTTTTCGCAAATAATCCGCGGACCCTAAAAAGTTTCCTTAATTTGCTCCAAGATTTCTATCGCGGATCGTCATTTTGCAGATTTCTGAATTAAAAAAAAGCAAAATACGGAATATGTTGCAACCACGGTGTTTTTATAGGCCTGTTTATAGTTATGGGTATTTCGTCTGGTCTGAAATAGGGTATAGAAAATTGCCTTTTCGGGTATTAAATTTAAAGGCTTGGGCGGAACACCGGCCCCTGACCCAAAATATAGGTAAGTACCCCTCTCCCCCGGGGGAAAAATTAGGGCGCGAACAAAATAAAGGGAAAACATGAGAAAAAAATTTAGCGCCTACGGCCAAACGAATGGCTCTGGCCGCATTGATCACTTTCAGTCGAAACTAAAACTACTCATTTCGCGGCAGGGAGAGTAAATGTAGCCAATGCGTGGTTAATTTGTAAAGATTTAAACGATCTGTGTCAGATCTGAGGTGTACGATGAAGATTCCAGAATTACAACAGCCGAAAAGTCAGAGAATCTAAGTCTAAGACTGGTCAGAGTAGGCTTTGATAGATTGTGCTCGTAAAAGTAGCATAAAATGCAGAAATTATGCTAGCTCGTTTTTTTCTTTAAAGTTTGTAAAAATGCCACACTATTGAACTATGCAACACTAAAGGCCCTGTTATACGAGGCAATTTTCTCTGCAACCTGCAATGCAATGCTGACGCGGATAACGAAACATTGCAAGTTGCTAATAGATGCCGTCAGACGTTCGCAACTCTTTTGGCAACTCGCAACGCAACTCATTCTTTGTCTGCGATAAAACTAGATACGTCAGCGGCTTTTCGCAAATATAAACATATGCGACAGTATAGTACAGTATGTTGCAAAGCAGGTTGCAGTGGACATGTTACACGCTCCAACTGGCTTCGCAACGTTGCGAAAAGTAGATTGTTCAATTTTTCCTGCAACTTGCTGCGCAATTTTTCGTTGCGTTGCAAGTTGCAGAGACGAGGTGTTAAGGCCAGTTTACATTTGCGATTTTTGTGCAAATTTTGTCGCAGTTTTCACTGCAAATTTTGTCGCGCCCAAGCTGCATTTTCGTGCAAATTCACGCCGCGGTATTATAATTTATGGTACTTTTCTGGAAAATCGCCGCAAATTTGCATCAAGTTTCCAACATGTTCGAAACTCCTGCGATATCGCGGCGAGAATTTGCACTGGAATCGCCACTGGTTTACATGCGCAATTTTAGTGCAATTTGAGTGCGAAAAAATTTGCAGCGAAAAGTGCGACGAAATATCGTTTTCATGCAAGCTAGTGCCAGGTTCCTCCAGGTAATTGACGAGACTTGATCGGGTTTGTGTTTAGATTTGGTGAAATGTCAACCACAGTTGATGAATCTCAGAAAACACAAACTGTTCTTTCAGACAGCGAGTATTTTTGTTGTTTACTATGTGGATGTTCCCTCTTGATTCAGCCAAGTTGTGGGAATCGCATCAATTTGTTTGGCAGATCATCCCAAATTAACGTGGCGAATGAGATCAAGCAGTTGAACATATCAGAGCTCCAGAATCTCGAACACGTTGTTTCGCCGCCATTCATTTGCCAAAACAAGTGCTATCGTTCGTTGATCAAACTCAGCAATTTGAGACGCAAGGCGAAACGTTTAATTGAGGATTTTGCCTATTCTTTCAAGGAAGCTGAAGGGAAGAGACCAATTCGATTTAAAAGACCCGGCTCTAAAGACGACTTGGTGATATATCCCAGAGCAATCAAGACTCCCAAACTGAGCTCTCCAGCTTGTAATTCGGCCACTTCTCCTAAAACTACTCAGGATTACAAAATCAAAGCAGCAGAAGACATTGCTCGATCGCTCCATTTGGCTAATTTTGTGAGTATTGCACCTAGAGTTTTGCCAACAACCACAAATGGACTTTCAACCGCGGTGGCTAGACCCCCTGATGTGAATTCGTCACACCAAGCACTGTCAGAGCGGGAGGGAATCAAACACTTGGAGGAACATAGAAATAACACACAGCCTTTCTTTGTAGCACAACAAGACAGCATTCAACAAGCCGTCACCCAAGTGCAGCCTTCACCTTGGATTGGTGAGCAAGGGCACTTGTCAACACGCCAAATACATTCTGCCTCTGGGATGCCCGGACAGTCACACACAACTGTTACACAAGTTCAGTCTGAAAGTAATGCACAAGGGCACTCATATTCCACAGTGCAGAGACAGTCTGTTAGCAGGACACACAGACAATCACATCCAACTCTTATACCAGTTCAGTCAGAACCTGGTGCACAAGGGCAGTCGAAGTCCACAGTACAAACCGAGCCGATTACAGGGACACACGGACAGTTGCATCCAACTCTTATACCAGTTCAGTCAGAACCTGGTGCACAAGGGCAGCTGAACTCCACAGTACAAACCCAGCCAGTTAAGTGGACACACGGACAGTCACATCCAGCTTCTACCCATGCTTCAGTTCAACTTGGTGGGCAAAGAGAGGTAGTCTATGCAGTACACGCCAGGACAGAGCCCCAGGCAGTTCTTGATAACATTGGACAGTCACAACTTCTGAAACAAACAGAACTTCTTTTGCCTGGATCATCTAGTCAAGTATCAAATCTTTCTGCTACATCGTCAGTCATGGCAATTCCTGTTGTCTTGTCTGTCGTGCCTCCAAATACACAGGACCATAATTTTACCAAGGCCGTAAATAGTGTTACACAGCATAACAATTTACAGCAATCTTCCGGCTCAGTATTTCTAAAGGTGGACAACTCAGCTACAAACACAAGGAACCCAGTGCAGTTATCACAGGTTGCCCATTTAAATCAGCCAGCTTCTAACATGAGACCTCAAGCAACATGCTTGGCAGGCCCTTTGCAGGCTCATTGCAACCCAAAACCAAAGGAAAAAGAGCAAAAAGAAGGGGTGTGGGTAAGTTTTAATTTGATATTGATTACAATGATGTTTCTCTGAGGGTTTACATTGTAACTTAAGATTAAATTTATAATGATTATAGTAACAAAAATATATTTATTTAATTTAGTAACAATCTCTTTACTGTTTTACACTTGGCTACATGTCAGTACAAGTTATGCACATTAACCCCCCTCTCTCAGATTTTTCCCACCCCTTCCCTCTCAGGAGAGGTGGGTTGTATCACCCCCTCCCCCTACTTGTATTCAGTTTACATGTAACTTATTGTTTTTATATAGATACGGGCTCACCCTCTTCAAGGCTTATGAGCTAGGGATGTTATCAGTCATCCAATGGTCATGCATGCACACTCCTTGATTTATCGGTCAGCTAATGGTAATGCATGTAGCATGAGAGGGAGGGAGTGGGAGAGAGATAGTGTGTGTGTTGATGATCTAAAATTGTGCAAGGAAAAAAATTTAAAAAGTATTGAAAAATTAAGGTACACATATTTGAGTAAAATTAAATTGTGTATGGTTGTGTATTGTTCCAGATTACAGTGTTTTGGCCATCGTACAAGAAAAAGAAGAGGTTATCACCCTCGCTGGAGCCCCTTGGTAAAGCTATACTACGTGGAACTTATGAGCAAATTGCTGCAGCAGCTTTCAAGCAACCTTTGATTCGACGTTTCCTTGATGAGCATTTCATTCGTGAAGTAGGCAAACAGTGTGATACTCTTCGTTCAACCAAAGTGAAATCCTTGTTACGAAAGTACAGTGATGAAGATATGGTGGATTTTAGTTTTGAGAAGTTGTGTCTGGAATGGCGAGAGAGAGCACCACTGTTTTATCATGTCTTGATGAACTGTGCAAACACACTGCAAGGCAATGATGTTCTTGAGTGGATACCGAGTGTGGCACTGGCTGGCTCAGTTTTGCTTCGGGAGCGTAACAAGGATATGTGTGCAATGGCTCTGTTGGTTTCAAGGATCATCAGAGACAGTCCAAACAAAGAGGTGTGATGTATAGTTGAAGGATCAATGGAAGTTTCTGGGAAATGACCCACCTACCCTCACCTAAACCTAAACTGAAACATAAACCTAACCCCAAGTTTGACTCTAACCTAAGGGAGGGGTAGATTTGCCATTGCTCTGAAACCTCCATTGATAATAATTTAATGTCTTTGTGCAATTCTGTAAGTTCATGTACCATACATGTAGGTGTCATGATATGACTTATAGTATGGTCATTTTAAGAATTTGTATGTCTAGTTAGTGTCCCAGGGGTTACTTCAATATGAAGAAACAGGGAGGTTCAAATAAGGATTTTTGGGGGTTTGAAATTTGCAATTTAAATTATTAAAGATGTATTTTTGTAGGCTGGATATTTTTTTGGTATGTATTTATCAATTTTTTGCCTTTTGGCCTTCTTTTCCAACTTTACCCAACATGATTCACTCTCGAAGGTTCAACTTATAAGTTCAAGTTTAATCACAGCTGTACTTTGTGCAAGTTTATGCAGTCATTGTTTTAATCATATTGTTTTATATTTAAATCCATTTATTCTTTATTTATTACTTGTGCCTGGAAGGTGCAGAGTTTAGGGTTCGGCTCTGTGTTTATATTTTCTATTTCATTTTTCGTGTTGCAATTGTTCAGCTCATGCGTTATGCAAGATCAATTTGAGTCGGTGTTACTTAAGGCATCCCATTGGACATGTCTCAGCTTTTCTTTTTCTTTTTTTCTTCCTTAAGTTAATATTAATAATATTTTTCCCTCTCTTTTCACTTCGAAATCGAGTAACAGAAACCAGAACATATAACATGATATATAGAAATTCTACCTTAGTTGAATAATTGCCAGCCATTTCATTTCAGCACTGACATTTCATTTCATGTAAGCAGGTTCATATTTTCTTTTCAAATAATGTACAAAATGTAGTGAACAAGTTAGATCCAAATATTAGTTGTTTCAATCTATTAATATTTACCAAACTAAGAGTAAGGCCCGAATTAGGCTATGGGTGGCCTGTTGTCACTTACTTATTTACTGGCATAAATTATGATTTGTTTGGCATGGTTAATTTTGGGGTTTTGTTTTGTCCTATTTACTAGCCAGGGTTTTGGGTTTATTTGTACAATCATGTAATTCTGACCTACATCATTTTCTGTTTTGAATTGCCATAATTCACTAAGAATTTTATTCACAGGTTTATCAATGAAATAAGGTTTCCTGTTAGTTTAAAATTTGGCCTCCAGTTGATTCTTTTGATCAATAGGATGCTTGCATCATGAAATTAGGGACAGTGCAGTAATCAGAAACACAGACAATCTCGTTTTTTTTCCCTTATGACTTACAGGGCCACTTGTTAGAGAGGGGCATTTATTCCATTTTTCTGCAAATAGTTGTAATTGGATCACAATTTAATAATTACTACATCCAAAAATGTAAAATAGCTCTCTGCTCAAAAGCCAAGATTTTAATAAGTTATTTTCCAAATTGTCTCCCAAGGAGCAGATAAATAAAATTACCCCTATTAATTATATTCACATATTAATGTGTTGAATAATTTAACTTACTTGTGCAATAAATACAAATTTCTTCCTTCAACTGACTTTATCTCCAGACCTGTACTGTCTGACAGTTCATGTTGTATTATTGTTTTTGTGTACTTGCTCTTATTTTTTAGTAGCTAGGAAGCGGCATTTGATTGAGAGGAGCATTTAGTAATTATCCTGGGGTTTTTTTTGCTATTATCTCATTTACATCATAAATACCAACCGATTTGGGTCCCACCAGAAATAAAAGGGTGCAGTATGTTACCCGTGATGGCTGTGTGCTCACTCATAGACAAAGTAAATCGCTGTCCGTGATCAGATTACCAAGTTAACTTGATTTGCTGCTGTGAAATAAACTAAAATCATCTGTTTGCTCTCTTATTCAAAGGTTGCTTTTGATCGCCTGTCAAAGATGCAGTTGACATTCGTAGGTAATCGGGGATTTTCATTTAGAGATGACATGGATTATCTTACCCACTTCGACCAAGAAGTTGAGGATTTCAAACAAAAGAAGTTAGAACTATCCAAGGAGAAAAAGGGTGCTGGTAAGACTATGGTTGAAAGACGAAGGGAAAGCACTGGAAGTGCTCAAGGAATTGGGGAGGTGAATGAGATGAGAGCAGATGAGGTTAATGTAGTATCAGTGATGGGGAATGAAGCTTGTGAAGATGAAGTTAACACTGGGAAAAGTCTAGACATTCGTAGCCAAACACAACAGCCTAATGGCCTGTTTGTTGCAGATGAAGGAACTGAAAAGAACAGTCCATCTGAGAAAAAGATCGAGTCCAATGGAAGTGTGATTTACACCTCACAGATCTCTGGAGCTGTCAATCAAATGGGAAATAATCAACAATCGCTTGGGAATGACTTGAATGTCACCTCTCAGTCCTCTGGAAAGCTCTCATTGGATGAAGGAAAACATGAAATTGAAACTGCAGCTTTTGAAGTTGCTTCGCACACTGATGTCATCAGCCATCAGTTGCCTCATCAGAATGTGGGAAATACTGAGATGCAAGACTGAGTTGACTTGTAAACAGCTAATTTTTAATTCTTTAAATTTAATTAAATTCTTTATTAAATTTCACCTCAAGTTATCAGTGTTTTCCTATTCAGTCGTGGCTCTCAATTTGTACTGATCTTGATTTCATTTCTGCCAGAAAGGACTTTTGTTCTCAGTTGTTGTTTGTTATAGTGTCACCTGACCAACACAAATTTTTAAGTAGGATGGCACTTAATTGTGCCAAGTGGCACTTATTTTCGATACGGGATGGCTTCAAACCAGAGTATAAAATAATTATGTTTTAAGTCTTTCATTTGTTAATGCCATTCTATGAGCTAAATCAAGTATAAACAAAAAAGGTTCAACATCCTTTAAAAGTCCATTGAGTTGCCCAATCAGTAGCCAAGTTTTGGTATTAAAATAACATGTTATCACAACCCCTCTTAGCAACCACTCTTAGAAATAATATTAGAGATGAACAGCCAATTCCCAAGATACACTTCCATTCCCACCAATAATAACTTGAAGTCAAGGCTTGGTGCAACAACTGATACAAAATTTATATGGAAACTTCAGTGATACATCTACCTGCGCGTCCCGCGTCTCTGACGCATATATTTGCCCGAAGACACAAATAGCTGTTGAATGGTGCGTCTGTTCGGACACATTAATAAATGTTATAATTTCATGTCTAATTCAAATAATTTCATTGTTTCTTGCTGCATTTTTATCTTTGCTCTCTTGAAAAATAAAGGCATAAATTTTGTGCACAAAACTTGTAAATTTTCTTTGTTCTATTGTGTAATATACTCGATCATTCATTCGATACCTTTCGTCAACATATATGTCTTTGTTTTCAAGTACAAGACAATTGCTAGCCATGCCGGTTGTGGAACAGGTGGACAACGAGCCAACTGAATTTGATTTGGTCGAGTCTCAGGCCACTGATTCGAGTGCAAATGCAACTGCAAAATCAAGCAGACTGCTGATTTTGTAACTTGATATATAGTGAAGTATGTTTCTTCCGCTTCTGAGCTGAGATCCTGTAATAAACAGGTACCATTTATGATGTTAAAGTTGAATTGAAATTAGTTGATCTGGTAAGTTTGGTGGATGGGACTCATTAACACTACAGTGCGACTCACTAATTTCTCTTGGGACTCATTAGCTAAAAGTGTGATGAGTCCTGGGACTCACTGGCTAAAAATTGTAGATGGAACACTGAGTATATGTAGTGTTCTAGTTGGTACCGCTCTAGCAGTTATCGTCCTGGAGGGTGCACGGGTGTTATGTGATCAACAAATTGATGGTAAGTAGTGTCCTAGTTGGTATGCTCTCACGTTTTTCATGACCAAGGAATTACTTGCCCTATAAGATCAATAAATGTGTGGTACATGTAAGTTGTGCTGGTAATATCAAACGGTAACCTGCCAGATACAGATTTTCTTCCTTGAACTGTAATTAAATTAAATTTTTGGTTACAAAATTCAACTGTATTACAAAATTACATGTATATAATATATGGTGAGATTTTGAACTATGTGTAAAGTACTTTTTTTCTTATTTTCAAGAGAAACAAAATCTGGTTGAAAGTACAGTAACTTGTTATAAGTACACAATATCAAGTGTACCTTCTGTACATACATGTATATTTTATATGGGTGATAGTGCAGTACTTAAGTATGATATCACGGAGTGACAATTAAGGATTTTTATGTTCCCATATACATGTAAGATCTTGTTTAAAGTTTGTAGGCTGCTTAGTTCTTGGCCTAGAAAGCATCTGAGGTTTTGTCCTACTTTTCATAATTTGTAAGCCCTCAATTCACATCCTGTAGCAGCAGCCCTTAAGGCAGAATTGTACTTGAATTCTTTATAGCACATATGCGTGTACCAAAGACTGTAGTTATTTTTCAACTTAATAGGCATATCTTTATTTAGAACAATGGGAAAACTAAATGCAATCATACTTGGTGATATGTACAGTCCCTTTATGATTTATAAGTTACAAGATTGTACAAATCATGAAAAAACTAGAAATGTATACAATCATGTCTTGAGTTTGAGTACAGAATTTTCCAGTGAACTCACAACTGAAACTGGCCTACTGTATGCACTAGCTGAAAGTATTAGCTGCCTCGTTGTTGAAATATTTAAACAAATTTAATTAATTTCTTCCGTTACTGTACACCAACAGCTCACCATCATAGCCACGGCTCAAGACATTTGCATCATGTTGTTGGCAAAGGAGTAAGTACAGCAGATTCACCCAAATCACAGGAGGCAACTAGCCAGTTCCTTGCTCTTAGAGAACACATACCAAAAGTAGACACTGATGTGTTTATTGGATTGTCCCTGTGCTGTGGTTTTGTATTCATGCTGTTGATTGATCAACTCAGTGGAGGCCATTCTCATGGGGGACCCAGCACTGCTGGTGAGTTCTCATTTTGCAACACCTAGCTTACATTAGCTGAAGATGTTTAGCTTTGTTGACAGCAGTACTTTTTGAAGCAGTATCAGCACAGCCTTTAATACCCAGAAGGGGTTGGGGGGGGGGGGGTACATGTACTCACCCATATTTTAAGTGGGGCTGTGCCACCTCTCTAGAGGCCTTTAGATATATGATAACCATTTTATATGTGTCAAAGGCCTAGTAACTATTGTTATAGTGTTTTAAAGGGTGAAGCTCTTCTTGTCCCATAATGAACATCTCTCTAAGTACTGAATCTACAAAGTATATCCATCAATCGCTTTGTACATGTATATCATTCATCACACAAAATATATTTTTATTGATAAGAATAGAAATGTCTTTAACAGATTACAAAAGTTTCATTTCTAGTCCTAAATGAAGTTCACATCATAAAAAACTTGACAAGTTATGGTACATTACAGTAAGTTACATTTATTTACAAACTAAATCTGAAAGAGACACAAGTAAAAGTTAGTGTTTTTCTGCAAAACATACAGGCCAGATAGGTAGGTGCTTCGTGAAATCTACCAGTCTGAGGTGAAATTTGGCAGCCACTGGCCATTGGGCTGACATTTGTTTCCATCCCTGCTCTGACAAGTATACGTCAACTGCAGGTGCTGTAAAGGCAGCTGATAATATTATTTAGTACATATACTACCAGATGTGAGTTGGGTTTAACTTACACATGCAGATGTATTTTGTTTTGACATGGCAGATATTGAGAGCAGTACACGACAGAGACACAAGAAAAGCACAGCAACAATTGGATTAGTGGTTCATGCGGCAGGTGAGATTTCTAGCAAAAGTTAAGAAGTTAGACTTCTTAATTCTTGTTGCTCAATATAAGAGCCATACATGTAAGGCTGCAACAGTGTCCAGCCAGTAAGCCTTGTCTTTTGCAATCGTCTTGCTTCCGCCCATGATAAACATATCTCCTTACATTGTAAGTTCCATGGATACAGTCTTTTTTCATGCACTTTTTGATCTACCAGGTTTCCTTAAATTGCCATCAGGGGTCCATCTAATGTACATGTAATGAGTTATGTGGGGCAACCTTAGGTATGTGTACACTGGCAAAAATCACTGTTAGTCTCCCTTTATAAATATTATTATTTTACCACATTTGGGCACCTATTTGTAGCTCTGTGGTTTGTAATTTGTAATATTAAAATATTGTTATATTTTAATATAATATGCTTTGGCAATACTTGTAATGTACAAAGTCATGCCAATAAAGCTTTGTTACTGTTACTGGTATTGGTATTGGTAGTGATAGTGGTAGTGGTAGTGGTAGTAGTAGTGGTGGTGGTGGTGGTGGTAGTGGTAGTGGTAGTGGTGATGGTAGTGATAGTGGTAGTGATAATGGTAATGGTAGTGGTGGTGGTGGTAGTGGTAGTGGTGATGGTAGTGACAGTATAGTAGTGTATTATTAAGTAATTACACTTGTTCCTGTTTGTTCCAATTTCACTTCTTCTTCCTCAGTTCCTTACACCTTCCTTTATCTCTTGCTGTTCTTGTTCTTTTCCCAAATCCTGTCGCTGTTCCAGTTCCTGTTCTAATTGTTTTAGTTTTCGTTCCGGCTGTTTCTGTAGCGGTGCATGTAGTTATTCCTGTTTATGTTTATGTTCTTCTTTCCCTTCATCCTCATCCTCATCCTCATCTTCCTTTTCTTGTTCTTGTTCTTGGTCTCGATCTCCGTCAGTTGCAGTTCCGATGTTCGTTCCCGTTATGCCCCTATTCCTGGTCTAGTTTTCACTTCCTCTTCCTGTTACAGTTACCGTTTCCGTTCCATTTCCATAACTGTTTCCGGTTTTGCTCTTCTCCTGTTTCCGTTCCCGTTTCTGTCCCTATTCCATCTTCCATTTCCGTTCTTGTTTCCGTTCTTGTTCTCGTTTTTGTTCTTATTCCCGTTTTTGTTCCCCTTCTGTTCCCTGTTCCTGTTCTCGTTCTCGTTCTTTTTTCCGTTCCCGTTCTTGTTTCAGTTCCTGTTCCTGTTCGGTGTTCCTGTTTCTAGTCCTTGTTGCTATTTCTATTGTTGTGCGACTGAGTACTAGTACTTGAACACATGCGTGTACCTGTTCTAATTTCTGTTACTGTTTCTCTTCCTGTTCCGGTTCCGGTTCCGATCCAGTTACTAATTTCTTTCACTCAGACACACACAGAACACAAACACACACACAAAGACACTTACACTTACACATACACACACGTGTTTCTGTCCTTTAAAGTTCTGTAATTATATAGGAAAGTTAATTCAGTCATCAGGGAGACAACTAGCACAGTCGCTCATTATATTTTTAAGTCCCACGCTAGAAAGTCGAGAAACTAGATTTATGACTTTCTGTCCTTGTCCACGGACGATATAGGAAAGGAAGGCAGCACAAAATTCATATTCTTGTAAAGTCCCTCAGTTGAACCCGGGCCTCTATTGGCAAACAGAAATCTAATACGCCCTAATCGATTACTTTAATCCGTAATACGAACTATATCCCTTTGTCAAACTGAAACCTGACTTGGCTTTGTGTGAAAGACTGATTGAACCGATGAAGTACAAGTCCCACTCGTTGTCTTTTTAACGTGTGGCAAAGCAAACATTAGCTTAACTTGCGCGAATTGCAAATATTTCTTTGTATCTGAAAACGTTTTTGAAACCGATATATTTTGTTGAAGACATGCATAATAGAACTAAAGCTTTTCGAATCAAACAACTTTAAATGACTATTTAAGCGAACATAGACGAGTAGACCGCCTAACCGAAATGTAGGATAGCTATTTAGTTTCAATTAATCATTTAGTAAACTGGTCGCCATGCCACATGTGTTCTAGCATCGTTTGATTTGAGGTGTATAGGAAGTTTACACTAAAAGAAAGCAGCAACCAAAGAGTACTGAGTATATTGCAAAAGTTTATTTCTATCTGTTGTAACAAGGCGTGCTCCCGGTCCATGTATATTTGGCTTTAGTTCCATTACATCGCGAAACAAAATGGTCAGTTCCTTGAAGTGATTCTAGACTGAGTAAGGTCAGGAATATACGTGTTGTAGTGAACTATTTCGCCGTTTCGGATTTGATTACTGTAATCTAGACTTTTCTTCACACTGAGAAGGTTGAGAAAATTTTTGCAGGCCACTAGTTTAGAATAGATCCAAGTAATTGTTTCCGTGCATGTGAAATTATCAAGCTTGTATCAAGCGAATTAAATTTCCTCTTGTTGCTTAAAATTTGATTGATTTTGCCTCAGATTGATGACAATATAAGTTAAAAGTATAATTTTGATGTATTTAGATTAGAATCTGCCGTCACTGCCACTGAACACAGAGCTATGGAACAAGTGTCCCTCTCCGTTACAATCCAACCATTTTCAGATTCTAGCTGTAATTTACAGAAACTGAAATCCCTCAAAATATTTGCTCTCCCGTCCTTGAAGAAAACGAATATAATATAACGCTCTGATTGCTTAAAAATCCATGTGCAATCAGGCTTCTTCTCGTAGTTCATACCGCTGTCTGGACATTGTAGCTCCTTCAAAGAAAGAGGGTCAATATGTAGTGATTTTGCCCAGGAGGCGAAGGGATCAAAACTACATTATTTATCATTTTTTAGCTCCGAAGTCTATATATGCGTCAGTGCATCAGTGCAACGCTATTTATAACCTTTGTAAGAAACAGCGAGGACCGGCAAATTGAACAAAACTAAAAACTGAGACTCGGGTTTGTTACTTGTTTGGTTTCAATTTTTTTTTTAAACTACCAAAATTGAGAACAATTTTAGGCTGAAGTTGCCAAAAACTAAGAACGATGAAGGGCGGCCAAAATTATCTGGTTCTTATAAAAAAAAAAAGCGTGTGAAGCGCCTTCTCTCTTTTCTTCGTGCACGAAAACCGTATGGCTATATACCGGAGTTTGAAATTGCATCGTCATGATTTCGTATGAGAAGATACAATCAGACAGATTATGAAAATTAGGAAAGAGAACTCGACAGCAACCAAATATGGCGCACAGTTACACAGACATATCACACATTCTGACACACACACACACACACACACACACACACACACACACACACTTGCATGCGCGCACATACACACACACACTTGCATGCACACACACACACACACACACACACAAACAACTGTATTAT
>JAOEHT020291328.1:0-10319 GCA_025448195.2 Parazoanthus atlanticus
CCCCCAGCAATCCTCTCGTCCAAAATTAACTGACTCGTGAGGTCTCCGTTGCCACTCGAACTTGTTTATTTACTTTACAGGAGATAACGTCCTCAATTCTTGAATTCAATCTCATCAGTTCAAAAAAAATAATTCAAACTGACAAAGCAAAACTTCTGTTCGAGAGTAGAAACCAAAAACTAAGCAGGTAATATTACTGACCTTCCAATTCTCATGGTTTTACCGCGAGACTCGCGTATTCGGGTGTCATCTCGCTGTTCACGGTGACGGAGCCGAAATGATTGAAACTCCTAATCGAATTCATCCCGAAATCAAACCTGCATTATTTGGCAGTTGTATTGCTTTTGGAGCAATAGACTCGCAGATGCCGTACGAGTGGAAGCGTGAAGTGAGGGAGCGAGAATTTGATTCTCCGTGCTCAAGACAGCGGAACGAGACTGCTCACAAATCAAAGCAGACAATGATGAACACAACGAAGTAGTTTGAACATTACTAGTACTGTTAATGTTGTGTTTTCATCATTTTCAGTCTTGGAGCTTTTATATAATCTCACGGTTTGCGACTCAAATCTCAAGGTTTTTTCCTGTTCATTTTCCAAAATCTCACTGAAGGTTTTGGGGTTTCAGAGATCAGAAGGTCTGCAATAATTCACTTCGGTAATTTCCGGGCTAAGTTTTTCCTTTACCGTGTACAAAAATACTGAAATGCTTGTAATGTGAACCTTGCAAGTATGTTTTGGGTTTTAAGTCACCTATTAGCTCTCAGTTGCACTTTTATAAGAAACATTGCTTTTTCTAACAGAGTCAATAGTTTCACTTTCGGTTTCATGCCCCATTGCCCTCGACAAGACAGTCAAAGACAACAAACGTGACTCACCTTTCCTGTTGTTTTGCAAGTCGTTTGTGTCTGGCTTCAGTCCCCTTAGAGATATTTTCCATCTTCCCTGTGAGTCTAGGTTTTTAAAGAAGAAGTTTGGCAGAGTTTCAAACGGAGTTTATCCTCAATCGAGACTTTAGAGATTCAAATGTTCCTTGCCACGCAAGCTTCAAGCTCTTTATCCTTCGCCCATGCCAATGCAAATGAGTTGAAGTTTAAATCATAATTTCCGGCCAATTGAGTAACAAAATTTCCGAAACAATTTGAATTTGATTTTTGTGAAGATAATTTTGTTTCAAGTCAAATGTTTTCCTTGAATAGAACTCTATTATTTTTTACAATTTAAATCTATATTTGAGTTCACAATAAAATTAAAGACCCGACATGTCCTTTAAATATGTTCAGATTTTTGCCAAATATGGCGGTAAATATTCGCTCGTCCATATAATTAAAAATTCCCAAACCTAATTGTTCCATTAACCAATCGCTTCTTTGTACATGCTTGTATCTAGAATAAATTGTTAAAGAATGGCCAATGAACTGATGTTATATATTTATCGGTAAATCGCATGAAGGCGTTTCCGGTCTTTCTGAGAATCGGTAACGCAGTCTGCAAATCCGTCCATACTGAATCTTACGAAGAAAACCCAGTTCGCTGAATGGAAAGCGAAAGTGTTTTATAAAAATAAGATGAAATGCGTCATGGGTCTCGAGTGTGGTTGGCAGTACAATCGCGGCCAAACACAAGAGTGTGCTTGAGTTAAGCGTCGAGCAAGAAAGGTCGCAATTAAACCCAAAGCTTGGTGAGGTTTTCAACACGTGAAGAAAGAAAACAACTGAGATGAGCTCTGTGGGTCATCGTCACAGAGGAGGCAAGGGTTTGTGATTTTACAAACGTATTTTCTAAAAAAACATCGAAGAACTTAACCAATGATGAAGCTTTTTCATCTGCAGCACAAAGCGATTAGAATACAAATGAAATTTTAACTGCAAGAGGGCATAATTGAATTGTACATTCATATGCCTCCAATATTAATCCAGTGTTGATAAAGCTGTTATTGAAACAGCCAAGTCAACCATATTGTTTCGCAATAAACTACAAAATAAGGGAATATTATCATAACTGTACAAAAACTAGATGATACTTAAAGCTAATGCATGATTTCTTAACATATTAGTTATGTATAAAAGTTTCCTTACAGTTATACGTGGCCTTTTTATCAATATGGTGAGGAGACTGGATGTTATACATGCTATACATTGGTTATAAGTTGAACGAAAGAACTGACCATGAATAGGGTATATCTGGACTGACGGATAGTCGTTTTAGATAAGTATGCGTGTGTATATATTAAAATGCCCCAACGTTTTTTTCAGACTGGTTTATAAATCTCAAGCACAATTTTGCATATATTATTGAATATTGTGAGTTATCGGTTGCTTATATTATAGTTAACACTGCATTTCAAATCTAACAACTACCAACAAAAATGCACTGAATTCCATTTGGAATAGCTCTAACTCAAGTAAGAATCAAAATACTACATCACATGAACTGAAGTTGAAAATGAATATATAATGAACATTTAAAAACATAGGTCAAAGTGTTCAAACGAGCGAATGGTATGAACTTATACCGTGTAATCACGACATGCATGTGCTCTTGTCAGACTGTTTTCTATAAGTCGTAAAATAATACAGAAATACCTAAATTAAGAACTATACTGTCGCTAATGTTGTTATGTTGGTTGAAAGCTCTTTCCTCATCTCATGACTATACTAAATTAAACAGTGAGCAAAAATGTAGCCTGCGGAAACCACCTAATTTGACCCTAAATTTATTCGAAAGAGATATTCAAATTTGCTGGCGTATGTCGGTTTTCATCCTCCGTTTACCGAAATCAAAAGTAACTTATCCTAGCAAACTCAGTTATCGGGCGTATCTTTAAGCTGAAATTTCAATGTATAAAGTGATACATTCACAGGTCAAGGTTTATGCAAAAAAGTGAGTTAAGTAAGAATTACGATGAAAGAGGCAACTTTATGTTACCAGTTTATATTCCTTGATACTAATTTTTAGTGCTTTTACGCGTTTCCTAAGTATGTGCCCGTCTCTTAGGTAGATTTAGGTTCAGTGGACGACTTCAATCCTATCATGACTGACTAAGTAAGACACTGTAAATGCGGGCAACGCACCGTTTTACTGCTGTTGTCTCTCGATTGTCATAGCTTTTGCAACGATTGCCTTCGATCTAACTCGGTCATCCTGGTTAGTTGTCTGTCCAATTAAGGTTCTATAAGGTTGATTGAATTTGAGATTCAAAAAGATGCTTCATAGCTGCTCTGAAGAATAAACAATCGCACGAAACGTTCTTCTTTAATATAGCACGCCAATTCAAATTCTAAGAAAAAGCATCTTATTCTGGGAACAATAAATTTATATGCATAATTCATCTGGTTGAACATAACGTTTTCATTAAATCCATGGATGAAATTTTGATCCAAAATTACGTTTATACCCTGGTCTTTTCAAAGAAAAAAGCTGTGCAACATCTAGCTAAATTACAACTATTTTCTTTCTACCTATTTTATGATACGTGAACTGAATAAAATTGACTTTTGCCTGTTCTCAGATATCTGGATTTCCAAATATGGAAAGAAAATCAGTGTTTACCTGTTTCAATGATATCCATTCAGACTCGCGTCAAAACATTGCAAAGACTCAACTCTTGTTGTTATATATTGGTATCCGGTCTTTCTCAGAATCTTGCCACAATATTAATAGAGTAAACAATGGATATTTGCATATAGTCACGCCGAAATCGATCCCACTGAATGGAAACCGAAAGTGCTTTACAGTTTCACGTTCCTTTATAAAAGATAAGTGTTGTTTTTTGTCAGTATGGCGACAACAAGAATCACAATTTATCAGTCGAAAATTTGGTCTTAAAAAGACTCTAGAAGCGGTTTAGTGAAACGTGAATTAGAGTTGAAATGAGCTCTTCAGGTCGCCGTCAGGATAGAGGTAAAGGCTTGAGAGTTTCAATATTACATAGCGTGAAAATATTAAGTCACTCTTCCTGAACCCTGTACATGTATTGTGGCCAAAGTACACGTAGTTGATTCGTGCATATATACTCAGTAAACACTGATGGCTAGACTTGCATGTTCGACGGGATTACTTTAGTTACTCTTTTCTAGTCAATATTCATTTCAATTTTGAATGTCAGTGCAGGGATTGTTTGCCAGCTTTTGTTTCTAAAATATAGAGCGTGCATAAATCGTAAAAAGATTTAACAGTAGTCAGTAATTCGATCGAGAGAGTTCTGTTTTGTGTTTAGTGTGTTTATTTTGTTAAGATCAAACTGAATGGCACAATGTTAAACCTTTGCGGTTTTATAAACCATATATGCATATAAAAGCAATGTTTTAAAACAACAATATTAGTAAGCTAGAAATATGTCTCTATTATTCCTGGAAACTGCTCTTGCGATTAGAAGAAAATGATGTTGTAAAGCCGGAAACTGAAGCTGTTTTTCCGGGCCGTAGCCAGCTATGTTGCTCATTCTTAACTTTCTCCTTTCCCCTCCCCTAAATTTGAAGTCTGGCTACGGCCCTGGCGATCCACATGATTTGTTATTATTTAACTTACTTCCGAGATAGTCATTGTTCATCATATCTTCCGCATGGTAAATTCAAATTAGAACTGCAAACCGTGCAATTATGTCAAGATTTCTCGAGTGGACGCATAGAGCATAACGAGTTGAATGTGAAACTATTGGCGTTGGCCGTAGCGTTTAATTTGTCTCCATTTGTAGTTTGATTTGTTAATAGATTGAGAAATTGTTCGATCGTTTCGTCTCGTTTCCGGTCCAAAAAAATAATTATAGTTTTGATTTGGATTGTTTCCGTCTAAAGAGCCTCTGAAATTCGCAAAAAAGTTCACACTCGTTCGCAGTTTATACATCAGTCTGTTTTCATTTTCAAAACACAGTATAAATGGCCATAGAAAGTGAAACTTGTGCTCCGTGCAATAACGTATATGCATAAACAATGAAATAGCTTTCTTAATCAATTATCTTGTCATACTGCAATTTTCAAACACAAATATTGTGAAATATGGTCTTGCATGCGACAAAACAGCTACTTGCAACACATTGTACTTTGAACAAATTATAACTACCATCACGATTGTCAATTGATCATCTGGCGCCAAACGATGTTCTCCGTGAGATAATAGTTTCTTTGTATAATAAGTTTCAAGATCCTATTAAAATAACTTCATTATACAAACATTCAGACGAACCTTCCAGGTGAAATTTTTTAGGTACAGTAGGAGATAAAGTATGTTCATGATAGTTTGAATAATCGGATTAATGTCTTTAAGATTATGATAAGAACATAAAACATAAATTATAAACATCAACTAGCTTGTGCTTTCTACAAACATACAGCTGTTTCAAAAAATATTGATATCTGCAAAAGGCATAATCAAGTACAAAAGGGACTATGGAAGCCCTGTATTTTATATTACGCTGCGTTTACCTGTACACGGAGCAAATGAAACCAGCAAAATACGAATTTAAATAATTACGATAAACTAGGTAAACTAGGTAAAGACTAGCTTAAAAGCAGCAAAATTAGAGCTCCCATCATGCACTGCGGTCTTGGTATTGCCCTCTCACAAGTCAACCTTTTCGGAAATAGCTGAAATGATTGTACGGAAAAAAATTTGTTTGGCTTCTTATTTTTTAACTGCCAGTTGGTTAAAACGAAAAGTGAATTAAACATGGAAGAGAACACCCGCTAGGGAAGGATGCAAGTCAATTTTTTTAGATTCGCGCTTGCTTCCATTAATTTGCATGAGAAATCGGCGAGAACATTGTCGCAGCACCAATAAAATATCTCCTGAATCTAGGCAAAGAAATAGACGAACAACTGAAACAACGTTAAAGAATAATTACAAGTTCAAATTTGCTCGAGTTGGAAAAATAAATTATAAAAACGCTCAGGCTGAGATTTGATGCAAATCGAATTTCATTTTTCAACTCAAAAACAAAGTTTATTGCTAAGTTTGCAATACATTGACATGAAATCACTTTTAGGATACTGATTGAGTTGAAAGAGTAAATACTATAGGTAATGTAAACGTACAATGTTAACCGTTTTTGGATTGTACGACAAATAGAAATTAGTTATCAATTTGCGTCTACTGAAACAAAAATGGTTTTACTAAACATGTGCGTGCAGTTTTTGTTATTACCACTAGTAAGATAGAAAAATATATTTCGCCTCTATAAGACAGGAAAGAAACTTCAAAATATAGACTGAAGTATCAACGTTCTGTTTACTTAATTTTGTTTAAAACTTTTTAGGTAGAGAGTCAAACCAAAACAAGCCAGAGACAGGTTTTCATGGCAAGGGAAAAGCTCAAGGTAAATCTGGAAGGGATACAAGGAGAGGACGTATTCTTGGTTACAAAAAATTACTACAACTGTCAACTGCTGAGCCTTCGGACATTGTAGAAGAATTATTCAGATGCCGTGAGAGTTACAAAACTTTAGTAACTTCTGATCACATCAGGGAAGATTGGATTCCGTTACTCAGTAAAGTTTTGTCTAAACTGTGCAGCTCTAAAATGAAACAAAATGTAATGGAACTTCTACAAGAACTTCAGCAGTCGTCCTTTCTCAGCAAACACCTACCACAGTATATTTTGCAATTGCATTTAATTCAGGAAGACGTAGAAGATGTGAAGGATTTTAAGGTTGTTCTTCAAAGCATATCTACATTTTTCAAAGAATGGTTGGCCAGGTTTCCCAACTCTTACTTACAACTTCCCCTAGATACATTTTCTGGGACGCTCAAACGAATTGTAATCGTGAATGTTGGCGAAATTGATAAAGAAATTGAAACGATGTTGAACGACAGACTTGAGAAGCTTAAGAGAGACAGAAAATGCGATAAGAAAGAAAAGGAGGAGATCGAATGTAAACCTCCAAACAACTTTCGTCAAATTGCCGTGTACCCGACCTCAGACGAGATCCATTCGAAAGAAGAGACGTTTCTTCGTAAGAACAGGATTAAGAGGAGTTATGACGATCTCAACGATTACCTGGACGTGCAATTTCGACTACTAAGGGAGGACTTCGTTGCACCACTACGAGCGGGTATTCAAGATATTTTATCCAGAGACGAAAGGTCACAGGATCTGTACATCTACCATCAGGTAATTGTCTCTATTTATCCGAGCACTGAACTTGATTTGTACTTTAACATTAAATACAAACCATTAAAGAGCAAACAATTGTATTAGAAATATAAAATTAGAAAAAAAAATTCGTTTATACTTCTCCTTTACTTTTCACAAACATTGCCTCAACTACTGTATTTCTTATTTCTTAGATTTCTCGCGAAACTAGTATGGTTAGATTAATTGCATCATATAGGATAACCGTGAATCCCGCTTGTAAGCCCCCCATTGTCAATAAGCGCGCAATGTCATACAAAAAATCTGGTTTAAAATAAGCCCCTTTCTTTCTCTCAGCATCGTGATCAGAAAGAAATGTTCCAGTCATGTTAGTTGTATTACGTTTTGTGGGTTGTTATGTTTGTAAATAAACTATCTGTAGCTAATGCAAGTGAAAATGTTTGATGATAAAACTAAAAAGCAGTTCTGTTTTTAAATTCGTACACTGTCGTAGAAGCGAAGAAAATTCGTTTTGACGAGAAGCCACGTCTCTCCTTTGATTTCATACCAATACCTCAGAGCCAGGCAAGTTGTTTTTAACTCATAAATGCTCCTTATAGTTAAACTCTATTTATCTTTAGTTGTTCAAAATGACTCGACTAAAACGTCTCACCAAAATTAGCCCTTGTAACCTTCGAGCGTTCATATTTTTCAAACAGCTAACCTACTGTAGTTTACTGAATCCCAAAAAGTTAAATATCCTAGTACAACTTCAGCCATTGTTCATGTATGTGTGTGACTTCTTGTCATCCACTTTGCATTTTTCAGGTGGAGATACTTGAGCCCCGTTGCATGACGTCAGGTGTTGCCCACCGGTTGTCATTTGACATATCCAAACTGAAGAGGGTACCTTGGGAGCATTCAAAGCGTTTAATGTTCGGTTCCTTCCTGTGCCTATCACCTGACGAGTTCAGAAGGACTCTCCTCTTTGCAACGGTTGCAAACAGGAAAGAGGAAGATTTACGGAAAGGTTGAGTACGGACCAGTTCATAGTGTATTTTTATAGAATTATACTGTTTAAATTAAATAATGCCTTCTTTTCTTTCAATATCCTCCATACTGCGATATACAGACAATTCCTAAACCTAAGAGTACCTTTATTTTACCCTCATCATTGGTTCATGATTTAGGATAGATCGATTTGTTTGGTGGTGCATTTTGGTTTGTGGGATTGGAACTAGATATTTTCGTTTATCGGAAATTCAAGGATAAGCGTTTGATTTGGCCCGCAAACAAAAGTATTATGAGATCAAACATTTTAGGAAAGAAGAACACATTTTACTTGTTACGTTTTGAGAGCGCTTTTTTTCTTTTTTCTTTTAATAACTTAGTACGTAAACAGCACATTACATTAAACATGTCCTCATATTCAACGAATGTAATAACATAATTACAGATCTGAAATTTCACAGCAGCGAAAAGAATGTTGTTGATCAGCATTTTGCAGCTTTCAGTGATTTTGCAGTAAATACTGTGAAATAATATATTCAACATAATTATAGACTATTTTGACCATTGGTGCCAGTTTTTCTAAATAGCTGCTGCTTACTAGATGTGCTATAAGCTTAATTTATCGCTGAACCGTTTTTTTGACATCGGTTCAACAAGCATATTTATCTAAAAAGACTTTGTTTCTCTAAATGACTCGTAGGGGTTCATCTACTGTAACATTTTCAATTCAAAGCACTGGGATAAACTGAACATTTGATATAACTGTTCCTAAACTGTAGATCCGTCTTCCCCCGTAGATTAAACAACCTAAGACTGTAAAAACGCTATCAAAAATTAATCTCTTAAGATGTATCTTCTTAACAATTAAAACGATTTCACTTTTAAATAGTATAAAAGCCAAATGTTCTTGTTATGATTACACAAGAATTCATCATGTTTTGCCAACGATCCTTACTTGCATATTAACATGTAAATGCAAATGTTTTAAGAATTTCTTGTTCTTTCCAATTTTTAATCTTCAGGTTACATCGATGTCCGCTTTGTACGAGGCCTAGAACTACTGCAGAATGTCCGTCGTGGCCAAAAACTATTGATGGTTGAGTCCCCAGCATATTTCGAATCATATCGTCACGTATTAGGTTGTCTCCAAGAGATAAATCAGGAAACGTTCCCGTTCCAGAAGTACCTTGTAAACTGTGTTTCGGAAGTTGACCCACCTGTGTATTTGAGAGGAGGAAACGCTCGACAACCTTCTTATGATTTGAGAGGGACCTTGGGAACGCATGACTTCGAGCCCGCGAAACGAGTTCCAATTTTGGAACTGGAAGCGTGGCCCTCTTCTTACGAGTCGGATGAGAAGTTAAACCAGTCTCAATTGGAAGCACTTCAGGCAGCACTTTCAAAAGAGTTTTCTGTTATCCAAGGTCCTCCCGGAACAGGTATGAGTACAACAATTAGACCGACGGAAGAAAATGTTGCGTTATCTTGCGAACCAAAAAAAACAATTATTTCTTAAGTAGTTCATTATTATTATGATTGTTGTGGACATAGTGGTTGCTAAAAGTGTTTATAAAACATGTTAAAATAAGGCTAAAAGTTTTAAAATATTTAGAAAATATTTGTTCCTGATGATGGTTTTTATCCGAAAACGTTAGGAATAAATATTTTCTAAATGTTTTAAAACTTTTAGCCATGTTGGCGATAAACTTAATTTAAAACAGGATTCAAAGAGTTACCATTCATTTTCAATAAAAATGTGCGGTAAAAAGTAAATTATTATACAATGAGAAACAATTTAAAACAATAATATCAGTAACAAAATAATACTGAAAATATGATGATATTGACAATGACAAAAAACTAACTTATAGTTATATCAACTATTGCAAAGGCAACAACAACAATTCCACAACAAAATAATAATAACAATGAACATAATAATAATAGTAATAGTGGAGATTATGGGTAAATGTATTGCTAATGGTAATGTTAAGACTAAATAAGCAACAGTAGCATTTATAGTAATAAGCGGAGAGTCATCCTTGAAGAATGAAAGAAGTGGGATGACTTAAACAATGAATCTGTTAAATCTGATTTTGTTTCTATCGTAAAATCCCGCTTAAAATTCCTTGGTTCAGCTATGATATGTTTCAAAGGGCTTTGAATGAGCTTGAGTGCGTGTGTGTGTGTGTGTGTGTGTGTGTGTGTCTGTGTGTCTGTGTGTGTTTGTATGTGTATATGT
>JAOEHT020291412.1:0-10318 GCA_025448195.2 Parazoanthus atlanticus
TTGCAGTGTCGAGATTTTAAAAGTGATAGAGAGTGTTCTTGAAGTTGATTTATACTGTGGAAGACTGAAGTTCTTAAGAATCGTAAGAACCATTAAAAAAATGCCATGATGGATGACACAATCCGAATTATACCAAACCCTTGCTCGACAGCATTTCCCTTACCGGAGGTAACAGCTAGTTATAAATTATTATTATTAATGAGTGTAGCATTAGTTAATACACTAGGACACTACTAAAATAAACTTGTGGCCCTCAAAATATCATACAGTTACTCGACAGTAACATTTATAATTGCTGAAATTAAAAATAGATTCAAATACAAGCTAAGGCCAGGCTTTTTATCTTTCTTGGTTTACGATCATTTTCTTCAAAGCTCAAATGTCGGAGGTCGTAACAAAAATATAATGTCACACGAAACCTTATGATACTCACACATAATTAGAAATCTGAAAATTTTCTTGTTTTATTGACAATTGAATGATAAAACTGATACAGGGGTTGATACAATAGAACTTGCATACAACTGAAATTATTATCGTATAATTTTAAAACTTGATATTGAAAACATCAAGACAAATCAAAGAAAAATAATTGTTAAAAAGGAGGCAAATTTATTTAATTTCTTTTTCCAAAACAAGCAAACTTAGGGTACATGGGTTGCTCACTTTTGCCAAAAGTTGTTGAGTTAGAAGTCCATAAAACGCGACAGACCAAAATATTGCTTATTTTTAATGTCCATAACTCTGGGGATAAACTAATATTAAATAACTCAAAACTAACTGACTGTTAGTGCCAGTCTGAATAGTCCTATTGGCAGATATGTGTAAAGTCGGTTTGCTGTGGCTGTGTGGGTGTCAGTTCCTGTGTTTGGAAAAGAGCAATCAAAACTGAAAACCTATCCCCGCAACCCACCCACCTCTCTGTTTCTGTCATCAGACTTCATTATATCTTTTGTTGAAAATGACGCCTTAGCTTCAACTAACCTCAACTATTAGGTTATTTCAATTGAAAATAATGTGATCATGGTGTTAGGTAAATTAAAGATGCCGTGAAATGTGTTGTTGAAGGTGAGAGAGTTTCTTAAAGTGAAGCCAGAAAATGAAACAAAATGCAGCAAAAATCACCCTTTTGTGCAGGACACCAAACTGAAAAGCAAAACACTGAACAGGCTAATAACACACCGAGTCATAAATGTCACATTAAATGCCAAAATAAGCCAAGCTATAAGACACAAACTGCAAGATTGAACTCTGAGTGAAGTTATTAGTGTCTCTGATGTACTACAGAACGTGCACCTCTTTCTTTTTAATGCACTAAATATATTATTTTGTACAATTTTATTTAATAAATAAATGTAGTTAATAGATAAATATAACAGACTAAAAGTTGATTTTATTCATCATGTTACTATGAGTGATAATTTACATGATAGTTCAAATTTCTGTAATTATTAAATTGTTAAAATTAACCCATTACATGAAGGTTCCCAGGAAGGTTGATGGTCTCCGAGGAGATGCGCGATGTGTGGCAGTGGCAAGTGCCCAGGACCACACAGTCCTTCTGACAGAAGAGTGAGTTGTGTCTTTGGCATGAAATGTTCTACATATAGATTACTCATTATTATTATTATTATTATTATTATTATTACTATTATTGTTATTATTATTATATTATTACTATGATTATTATATTATTTATGATTATTTTATTGTTATTATTTACCGTATTTTCCGGTGTAAAAGTCGACCCCTATTTCTTAGGGTAAAAAATCCCACTTTTTTAAATTCTGGTGTATAAGTCGACCCCTAAAATTGCTCTTGTTGGAGACCTTCAAAAGCACAAAAGCCAGCAAGATCACAAACAAACAAATGAACAACTCAATAAAAGTTGAAAAATATGAAGTCATTGGTTATTTTTTTATTGTATTTGGTGGCTCCTAAAGGAGCCGTTTGTTTTTAAGCTTTCTCAGTTAGAGGTAAGCCATTTTGCTGTTGTAGGGAATATGAAGGATCTAGGTTGCTCCCATAAACGTGAGTGCCAAAATCCTGACCACCACCAGCTCGTAGTGCCCCAGTCATCCAGCTGCACCCTGGGTCGCTCTGGTTCACACAGTGTACAAAAATATGAGCTGTTTTCATGTGGCTGTAGGTCAGATACTCCGGGTCGTCTCATTGTTAAGGGTGAAGATTCATCATATTTGGGGTAAGGTTGAAGAGGGATCAAACATTAGAGTTCCCAGGTCACTCCCGTTTTCACCATTCAATCCTTGACCCCGGGTGGGGAACCAATGTACATTGTATAATGTCATCTATTTACCTATCTACTTGATTCTAACTATTTACCTATCTACTTGGTTCTACCTATTTCTATGGAGGTTCAAATACCCAGTTTTGTATCACAACTAATCGCTGCAAACAAACAGAAATAATCAGTAAAACATCCAATACAGTAAGATTACTAACAACACTCAGAGTTATTATTTTTCATCTTATTTTAAGAAAATCCGTACATATTTCGAAACTTTAAAAATGTTACCGGTGTATAAGTCGAGGTCGATTTTTGGGGCCAATTTTTGGGTCTTGAAGTCTCGACTTATACAACGGAAAATATGGTACAACACAAGAGGGTAAACCGAACTACGAACTACAAGGTCTAGATTGACAAAACACCATGATTAATGACTGGAACAAGCTACCTAAACAATTTATTGAGAACTACTGCCAGTTTTAGGTCTTCTAAACACCAGCTGATGAACTTTACATTTTAATTATTGTCTCTATTGTTTTACTAGTTTAAGATATTTTAATGTTTCAATCCTCTTTTGATCCCCTTTTTTATCTTAATTTCAAATTCTAATTCTAATTGTATTTTACACACATCACAGCCCTAGTGAAAAGCACCTTTGGTGATGCAGGCCATCTGTATAAAGACTTATATTATTTATTATAGTTGTCCAAAACTGTCTAGAGGTGTCAAAACGTCCTGGAGGTTTCCAGACACAGGGGTGCCAAGAGGTGTCCTAAGGCATCTAGAAGTGACTAAAGGTATCCAAAACTGTCCGAAGATTTCTAGATGTCTCCTAATCAGAAGTGTGAAGAACAGTCTAGAAATGTCCAGTGGTGTCAAGAAGTATCAAGAAGTATCTAGAGGTGTCTAGAGATACACAGATGTTCTCAGAAGTGTCCAAAAATGTCAAGAGGTGTTCAGAGGGGTTTTCAAATTTTCAAACTTTTTCTTATTATTAACAAAAATAAGTATGTAGAAGTTACAGGTAAAAAATATGTGCAGGATTAATAGAGGCTTTTGCACAACTGACAACCTGATGGAGTTTAAATTCATAAATACCAATACAGTGTATAGCATTAATCACTATCTTTTATACACATCCTATACCTTTCTGTCCAAGTTTTCATGTAACCAGAGCAATGGAGATGTCTTAGGTGGTGATCCAGGAAAAGTATCAATCAATTCAGCAATCTGACAATGTCCATAACGCAAGGCTAAATCCCTTGGTATGTCGCCATCTGTAGTTCTTGGATGAAGTGGTGCTCCAAGCTCTATCAATGTCTCTACACAATCTTCATGACCTCGGGCTGCAGCTTCATGCAAGGGAACCCATCCATTCTCTGTACAACGTTCCTGCATGTCTGCTTGTCCTTGTTGGACGAGGACAGCACATGTTGAAGCATGGCCTCCAGCACAGGCATTCTGAAGGATCAACAGAACAGTGACTGAGCATTGTTCATGATGTCTGATTATAGTGCCAGTAGTCCAAGCATGCATTATCAATCATTTTAAGAATAATACATGTAGGGGCATATAAATTATTAAATCAAAACAAACCCATGTGCAACATAAAAATGTCACAGGTTGTCAAAACAAATGCATGTGTAATGAAAATTCTTGCAGCTTAGAAATCAGATCAACCGTTTTGGAATGCATTTACTGCTTTGTGATTGGAGAATCTAAACAAAGACAACCAAAAGAACTGCAAGTTGGGAGAGGCAGTGAAGGTGGGTGTCTGTTTAGGTTTTGTCACATGTGCAGGTACAGTGAGTAGGTATTGCAAAGTTTGCTCCATATAGTTTTAAGTGAAAAGTTCACCAAAGTTTTGGTAATTCTAGAAAATAACTGCTTTGCAAATGAACGCAAAGTATCCTGTGATATTTAAAAAGATGGTAAGTGAAAGTTCTGTCTACTATCTGCATTTCATTGAAGGGTAAAATTGAATCCTTAAAGTTAGGGATTTGAGATTTACAGCTAGTTAAAGTTAGTATGGTCACCACTGGTATGAAAGCTGCTTGCCTTTCACTAAATATAACTAGATAGGAATGAAACTTCGCCTGGCGAGTAAACTACACAAGAAACCATGATATTATAAGCACAACCAACATGATAAGAAAGGTCATGTCAACACTTTATTTCTTAAAAAAACTATGTCAAACTTAAAGTTTGTATTTTAAAAAACATTTTATTTACTTCCCCTAAATTTGCAAATATTTCAAGTGGCCAGCCGTTGGCACCTGTGCTTGTATGTTAATGTAGGTGCAGTCTCCCAAAATTTGCCTTTAGCACACTTAGGAACATTGTTTGTTCATGGCTACCAGTAATTTTAAATCAGTTGTCTTGCATTAAAAAAAATCCCAGATATGAATGACCAATTATTTTATTTTGCCTCACTGAATGGATAATCTGTAAAATCATGAACGTGCACACTTTGTGATACAAAGCTCAAAGGGGTTGAATACAGTAGGAAGTGAACAAGTTCAAAATGCACATTGCTAATTACAATTTGCTGTTCTCTGATCTTATATAATATATTTCATGAACAGCTATGGCCTATGTCCATTAATATATTTAATGGCTATAATTATATATTTATGCATAGCAAAATAATATCAGTTAATATACAAGTTTGCTGCTTTACACCAAACAAAACGCAGACAATCCTTAGTCAACCTACTAAGGTTTTACAAGTTTAAACATAATATTACCTGTAAAGGTGTCAAGCCGCTATTGTCTCGGCTCTTTACATCAGCTCCAGCCTTCAGAAGCATCGACACCACACCATCAAGCCCTCGTACAGATGCTTCGTGTAGCGGTGTTGAGCCATGTTCATTTCTAGCATTCACATCCGACGGGTTCTCCTTTAATAATTTACGAACCAAACTGGAGTTTCCCTCTGAACATGCATTATGCAGACGTGTCTGAACACCCCGTTTGCGAATCGAGCTTGGGGGTGGACCCCCTTGACAGTACGATGTTAAGCGAATTGGTAGACCGTCTGCATCATTTCGATAGTAATCGATTAGGGAATCCAAACCTTGAAACACTGGTCCATCATCGATGGAGAAAAATATCCCACCACGATTTTGAATTTGGAAGTGTAAAGCTTGGTTATCGTGCCATAAAGAGAGTACGAGATCTCCCGGTACAGTTTTGCTTTCTCGCACAAGAAAGACGCCTTCTTTCTTTCCGTGTGCCGCGAGGATGTTCAACGCATTCTCTCGCGTTATCTTTCCGTGGAACCACTGACAATCGTCGTTGCCGGCCATGATGTAAACACAAGTTAAGTCATGCTATAGCTCGAGCAACTACGGAATAACCATTTTATATTCAGCACATTCCACATCAGAATATCATAAAACTATTTCTTTGCTTTTACAGTGTGTCATCAATCCTCTCCAAATATATATACAAACAGGAAATGCAAGACCACTGACACTGCAGCAAGCTTGACCCAGCTCTCGGAAATACGATCATCCCATCAATGGTCAATCGAACTTGTCACTGGCCTGATCAGTGGAATTTGCGACATTTTTCGACCTTTGACTCCGTTTGCTTAGAAACTCGCTGAAATAATGGGGAAAAACTGAAGCAGTATCAGTTTATGCTGTTTTATCCTGATTTGACCCAAGGAGGCAGGGACAAATATTTACGAGTCCGCGATCACAACATCCTTACGCATGCGCTTATCGTAATTTCTATGGCAACGTCTCGGTAAATTAAAAATGGAGGATCAACTCTTAAGACATTTTTGCATTGCTTGCTAAAAATCTTGTTAACGCTATCTTCAGTATGTCTAGGCCAGATTTAATGGTCAGTCAAGGACGGGTGTTGAGAACAGTGGTGCCTGGAAATCGATCTGTCGAAGAAATATACGAACATGAAGCCCACCAAATCGTGGATGAAGCAATCGAAAATGCACTTCACAGATTGAAAGCAAATACAAAACACGATGAGACAGAAAGCCAGGACCTGCCAGCCGAAGAAGAGCCTGTCGTGGACCCAGAGACAGGTTTTGCGATCCCGAATGTAAAATGGATGAGTGCGGAGAACTTCAGTGTCGCTGGAGGGTTGGAGAAAATCGAGGAGTTTATTGAGGTAAGGCGTAAGTAAGCTCTCATTAGTGACAAAACTCACTTATGGCGTTTAATACGATGTAACACTTTGATATTATGAAGTTGTTTTGGAATTACTAAGTATAATCTTTCAGCTGGCAAATTTGGTTGTCTGGTGTATTGTTAGGTATTATGAAGTTACTTTCGAGTTACGAATTTCCGACTTTTTCGGAAGTTATTTTCGAGTTATGAAGTTGTTTTCGAGTTATTAAGTTTTTCTCGAGTAACGAATTTCCGACCTTTTACAGTTATTTTCGAGTTATGAAGTCATTTTCGAGTTATGAAGTTATACCTCGAGTCACGAATTTCCGACTTTTTGAAGTTTTTTCGAGTTATGAACTAATGAAGTTACTATCGAGTCACGAATTTCCGATTCTCCGAAGTTGTTCAAAGTTATTGCGGGGTTACCAATTTCCGACTCTTTGAAGATGTTTTCGAGTTGTAAATTATTCCCGAGCGCGAATTTCCGACTTTTAAAAGCTAAAGTTAATCTTTGTTTATGAAGAACCCGGGGGAGGAGGGTTGCAGGGCTCCCATTACTCATTAGCAAGTAATACTCACTAATAGTGGAGGGTCTTTGGGACCCCTTGCTTTGTAATACAATCAAGCTTTGATGAGTTTCTCCTGGTCAAAATCAGGACGCTTTCATGCATTGCATCACATTTGCAAATTTGAAGTTTTGTAGATGACAAACAATATTAAAAAACCTGTGTGCACATTTTATGTAAGTTAACGCACGTGACAAGTAACAATTTGTTTACAAACTTTCTGCAGTTCCGAGTGCACTGATAGCGCATCGGCTAAACAATTTGTAATTAAACTAAACAAAAAACTACAAATATTTGCGCGTTCGAATCAATTTCCTACGATGCGTTCACGCAGAGATATACCTTTTGAAAACTGAGACATGAAATTTTACAAGTGATACAACATAAATTTTCACGCTCGGTTGGTTGCTCGGTCTGAACACAATTTTTGTTTGTTCATGAATATCTTGAAAGTAATTACGCTTTGAGAGTTGGAACGCAGAAAGATTGAGTGGTATTTTAGTTGGAAACATTCTAATTTACACATGACAAAATAAAAGGGATTGTGAAATACGTGTTCAAGCAGCTTGATCGTGCATTTTATTCAAATTTCGATCTGTTCCGTACGTGTCTGCATCTGTTGTTGAAGCAGATGGTTTCCGACTCCACTTCATTCACGTTATCATGCTTTCTTTTTTCTGAATTTGGTTGTCCGCGAAGCAAAGTCCGTCGCGACATTTTGCTGAGGTTTGCAGCAGGCGATTACACCAGTTCGCCGGCTAACATCATCCGACCATCTTTATTTGTCCAAGTCAAAAAAGTTATTGTACCGAAAACATTTGTATTCCAAAAATATATACTTTTATTTTTCTAATGGATCTAGTTATAAGATGAAAATCATGCAAGACTTGTAAAATTTTAAAAGATCATGTGTCTTTTATAATTCTTCCTCAATGCATCCCACAGGACCCCCAACAAGTTGTTTCAATGGTGCATCCTTTCCGGAAAGAAAAGTATTGAAGTTAAATCTTAGCCAATTTCATAACTCTTAAATAACTTTAGCAACATGAAAACTATTTCAAAGAGTCAGAAATTTGTGACTCAATAAATAACTTCATAAATTACACAAAAATAACTTCAAAAAAAGTGAAAGTTGGAAATTCGCGACTAGAGAATAACTTCATATTAAACTTGAAAACAACTTTATATGTACACAGGTCACCCAAACTCTGGGTTAGTCTATAATATATGGTTTATGTTACGTAACACTGTATTGGTCAGGATTGAATTTTAGAGACTTTGTATGGGAAATTATCATTCAAACATAAGTCACTGAAATGAAGAAATTAAACGTGCTTGAACATTGCAATTACTTGTCTCATGTATGTCTATTAATTTTGTCTCCTTGTGGAATGTGGCCGGTAATTCTGTCCATTATTTACTGAGATATATCCTTTCCTCCCCCCATGATCCTTGTGGCTTGCAGCCACTGGTCGACTCGCTTGCTGCTTTGCCACTCGGTTTTCTGTTTTATCGATTCTGAGGAATAGGAAGAGACTGATCACAGTCTAGCTGCAAGGTGGTTAGACATTAAACTCTGTTTACAACGTATGACATAAACTTTAAATGAATATGTCCATTATCAGCTAGTACCTTGCTCAATTGTGAGAGGAAGGAATTATATTCCCTCTTTATAACTTTAGAAGAGGTCCCAAAAGTTAGGTATTCAGTATCCTCAATACACATCTTCCTCTTTAAAACTTTAAAAATTGGGGCTACCATTGAAGTGTTTGTTTGAGCATTTTAAACATACAATGCTCTAGTAATTGAATAATCAACCTATTGGTATATGTAAACCAGATTAAAGCCTTGCGGCTTCATGAGCTAGGGTTTGTGTGGTTCCAGAATACATCCATACTATTATGGACTCCTAGCTGTGGAAGTTGAGGAATCCTGGGAAAGAGTGGTTGAGCATTGGGATATTATGTTTATTTATTGATTAACTTATATTTACTTATTCCACTTCCACCTCAAGATAGACTGTCTAAAAAAATCGATTTGTATAATAAGAAAATAAGTCTACATGTATCTATAAATATCATATTCATTTGATAAAAAATAACTAATTAATTGAGCTAAATTATACATTTAAAAACAACTTACAGTGGACAGAAGAATTGCAGGGTAGCAATACATGGTTGTAGCATCGGCTACAAATGCACAATATAATTATAAAGATTGTCAACAGTTCGTACAACTCACTGCCTGATAATTAATTCTGTACAAGCAGGGGCAGATTTAGGGGAGCGGTCCATAGGGCATGCCCCCCTTTCATCAGCAATTTTGGAAATACTTTATAAGAAAAACACTACAAAAAATGTCTTCTGGAGCACAGGTACTTTTTTTCTGACTGTTGCCATGTTTAGTAAAAATGTTACAAATGGAAGTTTTGACATTGTATGCATTATTCAAGAGATTGTGTAGAGTGCAGAAATCTTTTTGTTTGTGCAAGTACTGTATGAGACAGGTGAAAGGCCAAGTTTCATAAGTCTGTCATTGTAAAGTTAATTGTAATCATTTAAAATGTGCTTGGTGGTTAGACTCCAATGAACTCTTTAAAGAGTCACCATATATTATGAAGGATTATTGGAAACTCAGGACTAGTGTGAGGAATTTATGAAGTGAGTGGTTATAATTAAAAGGAAACTACTGGTCTGAACTGGAATTTCCAGATCTAGATGGGGTGGGGGAGAAGGAGTTACTAGAATGCCCCTCCACCACTCCATGAAGAGGTATGGGTATTTTCTGCAACCACACCAAACAGTTGTAATCTGATGGAAGTGCATCTCTTACATTGCAGACATGGGAAAGGGACAGTAGTTGGTTGCATTGCATAGACTTCCTCCGGGAAGAAGATCATCCATACAGCTACAGGTATCGCTATGCAGTCAGATGGAGCATTCCCACCAGAAGAAAACCAATTCCCCGTGCAACAGCATCTGTCTACTTTACTGTGGAAGTTAGCAAGTTTAAACCAAAGGTAAGAAAAAGTATAACTTACTCTAGATCTGTGCTTTAAAATGCTTGGCCAGCTCATCTTTGCCAGACAAGTATGCATTGTTTTCCAAATGTAGACACAGGTAATGCTGCCCCTATTTAAAGTCCATTTCTAACCATTGTAAGATTATTATTGACTGTTTTCAGATCCCCGCAGGAAACTTGACCTTATTCGGTTACCATTCTCCACCTGCCACCAGTTGGTGGTAATATACAATGTGTGGTTCAATGATTCAAGATATTTATACCATTAATAATAATAATAATAATAATCTTTATTGAGGTTGCCAACATCACAATATTGTGCTTTTCAGAAGGGACCTCTTAAAATA
>JAOEHT020291515.1:0-10316 GCA_025448195.2 Parazoanthus atlanticus
ACTGTAGCTTTGTCAATGCACCAATCAAAATGTGTAATATATCGTGAGGTTTTTGTTTACGATCTGTCGGACGAAGCGCGCGCGGGAACATGATTGTTTAGTTTTTGCTCAACAACCGATCGATATCCAGAACAATATTAACAACAGGGATTTTCGAATTTTAATATTCCAGTGCCAAAAAACGGATCGGCATAAATAAAATGAGAAATAAATAAAAAAAAAATTTTTTTCAAAAACGGCAAATTTTGGGTCGGCGGGACCCGTAAAACTAAAAATTAAAAAACTGTGGCCTAAAATGCCAAATCTTTAATTATGTATATATATATTTATATTATATAAATATTACTTTTACATTATCAGTGTTCTAGCTGGCTAAAAAAAATGAAAGGGCGCTCGTGAAATTGTGCATAAAAATACTGAAAATATCACGTGAAAACCAACAACTTCTTTACACTTTATTTCAATTTTACATAAAAAAAGAGGTTTGTTACGAGAAAATGACAGGTCGTTGCATGAAAATGAAAGGGTGCTAAGAAAATCAACAGGGTGCAACGCCCTTTTGTTTCGGCCTAGCTAGAACACTGATTAAATTATATCATATAATATCAACAAAAAGTGTAACATGTATACAATGCAAAAAAGGTTAATAATAAACTGTAAAAATACATTTATGCAGCCTAAACAAATGCAATTAATTAGCAAGTCCGTGCTACCACCGGAACAAATACATGCTCAAGAACATCAGCGACATTGTTGTTACCTTACAACAATTTGAAATGTACCACCAGCATAGATCATCCGAAACAGAGCTGTAGTAATCGAGAGCGATGAATCGTTCCTGAAGACTAGAACCATTTCATATGAGTTTATTACTGCTCCTGACAAGTTGAGCGTCCTTTGTAATCCATTCTTCCAAGTTAAATTTAAAGTGGATCTTCCAAGTTAAATTTAAAGTGGAATATATATATATATATATATATATGTGTGTGTGTGTGTGTGTGTATGTGTATATATATATATATATATATATATATGGATATTTTATTACTACAGATAGCATACTATATTTTTGCAGGATGAAGTGTCCACATTTTCAATCTGTTTCATATAGTTTTGATTAGTTGTTTGTTAGTTTTTCCCTCTAGTTGTTACATCTCACTTGGCTTCTGTCTTTGACGCTAGTTCATATCGTGAGAATCGGTTTGTTGTTGTTCATGTAGTTAACCATTCTATCAGTCCTCTAATATACAACCTAATCTTTGAGCCACAGTCCCTGACCGGGTCATTAGAGACACCAATGCCAAACTGTTCCATCTGGGAAACGGGACCTCAACTGTCAGAGGGCTGTTGTTTGCATAGTGCAATATTAATAATAATAAAATGATGATAATAATTATAAAATGATGATGATGATGTTGATGATAATAAGAACAACCAAAACAGCAAGATCATTAGCAAGAGCAATAATTATATAAATAATAAAAAAATTAATATTGATAATATTAGAAAAAATAACACTAATAACACTAATAATAATAATATTAGCAAGAATAATATAACCAAACAACAATAATAATAATAATAATAATAATAATAATAACCTTTATTTAAGTGTTAAACTAAAATAGCAGTTAGCTAACCACTAAATGGGGACACTACATTAGAATTTACATTATATAAAACCCTAGTTAATTATTTACATGTTTTAGAAGTTAAAAATATAGAATTGATATGAAACTATGCTGTACGAAGCTATACTATACTGCACTGCACTGCACTCCACTGAACTGAACTGCACTGCACTGCACTGCATATTCGTGATGAACTATGTGGAACTCTATTCAAATAAATTGTAGAGAGCGATGGCCAGCATAAACTAGCTGGCCTGCTGCCTGCACGCAACAACAATGAAAGATACAATTTTAGGAATAAGTGTATGTTTTCAATGCCGCGTGCAAAAACGAGGTTTAGAAATACTTTTATAATGCACTATGCAGACAAGCAGCAATTATAAATTGACTTTTAATATTAGATATTAACGTATTTTATCATTATATAATTATTATAATATAGTTAGGAATTCTTAAAAGTTTGACTTTTTACTACATGTAATTACCACAAGTAATTCAGCTTGTAGCTGCTAGTTGTGCTTTTAAATAAACTATTATTATTATGTTACATTATTATTAGAGTTGAGACTAGAAGCAGATGCATTTATCGATCCATCTCTTTTTTAACTCAGTTTCGTTCATAGAGGTGATAAATCTTTTTGGAAGTAGCACACAGTGGTCAACCTTAAACTTCTCCGGGCAGTGGATATTCAAAATGTAGTAGGGAGCGGAAGATTTCTTGTGGAGCTTAGTAGGAGTTTGTTTTTTCACCAACAATGGGAACTTCTCTTGGTGACGGCAGGCCAACAACCAATACTATTTTGGGCGGATATTTTCAGTGTTCCTGATGGTTTTTTCCATTGTATCGGCTACCTGCCGAAACAAAGAAAGTATTGTTGTTAAAATAAAGTTGTTAAAACTTGGAAATTCCTAAATTAGTAAAATATTCAAAAGGGCTTTTCAAAAAATAGTTGAAATCAAGAAATAATAAAATGTACCACACTGATACAGAATTGGACCATCGTGTGCAAAAACTCAGTCACCAATGGTCTTACATTTGTTAACTTTGTATACTTTTGTAGCAACTTAAACACTACCCAGTTAAAAACGTCACTCTTGACTGACTGTGAATTGCACCAACAAACTTGGTTTATATTCTTCCTTTTTCAGTTGTTTTAATATTTTCTTACCTGCATTTGCTGCACATGCTCTTCAAAATCACTCCCAACTAGAGAAAGTAGTTCTCCAGTTTCATCTAAGATATTATCTTTTGCCATTACTTTGCTACAGCTCTGTAATCTGGCTTTTTATCGTTGTGCAAAATACCTTTGTCGTGCACATAATGAAGAACATCAGAACATTTTTCAATAAAGTTCCACCATTGTGAGGCAGAAAATTCATTCATCTGACCTGACTGAGGTTACGGATTTGCCTCCAATTCCATAATATTGTGTAGCGATTTTGTCTCTTACATTCCTTAACTCCATTTTGTAAATCGGTTAACACGACCACTCTTGCACACAGAGATGGATGAAAAGATCGTCTCTTACAGTACAGACACCACTAATTTTGCTTTGTCCCACTCAGCTCGCTCTACCAGGTCTCTACAATCAGAGTGCGCAAAATGCACTGTTTACTGGTTTGCCTTTTACTAATTACGGATATCCTATTCACCCCACAGTCACATACCCTCCCAAGTGTCAGACTTCGAAAGTGGTCTGCATGTGCTTAAGGTAACAATAGATTGCATTTGGTATGACTTTTAATTTGACAACCAACACTTCCCCTTGGTCATAGTATTCCCTCAATTAATCATATAAACATAATTTATATGGCACTTGTATAGTAGGTCAGACTACTCGTACATGTATAGCACTAGTTCATAACATTTAAAAATAATTCTAAGCACTTGACTTCGTTATTGATAAACAGATTGATCCATGGGAGTTAGTGCACAGTTGAAGCATCATTTTAAAATCCACACTGTATTAGTATTATCATTTTGTATTGTTTTGAAAAACGTACACACACCCCAAAACTATGCTTTGATAAAAAAAACTATGTTTACAAATATTGTGATACATAGCTTACAAGCCGTATGCTTATACAGTATATGGTACATGTTGTAAGCACTCGCTGTACACTAGGTACATGTACGTTGTAGCAGCTTGTACAAGTACCTTATGATAGCACTTGAAGGCCTCAGTGAGACATCGCCCTGGCTTTGTATATGAACTGATGCGCCTTGCCCCTGGTTGCATAACGATCAAATATATGTCGATCTCTTTGTACATTTGGACTTGAACTATGGTAAAGTACCACACAATCGTAATTGGAATGGCGATTAAGAATGTCTGCCTGTAATGAAAAATTCAGATTCAAAATGTCCAACAAAGCTCTCGATGTGAGTGCCCAAAGTCTCCTTTTATAAAAGCCCAGATATAAAACTGCTGGTATTTTCTTGGTGTGCTTAATTTGTCCTCCTTGACCTCTTGCCATTTAATTGGTCCATTGGGAGTATAGTCTTCTCCTGAGCTGCATGGCTCTTCACTACCTTCCTCTGGATCATCTGTATCTGGCTCTTGGTTTTGGGTCTTTTCCTCTACCTCGCTGCTGCTTCCCTTCCCCCTTTTCCCCCTTCTTTTACTTCTCTTTATCTGGGACATTGTCATCCTTGCTGTCCTCACTCTCGATGTTGCTGTTGCTGACCTTGCGTCTCTTTATCCTCGCTGCTACTGTTGCTGCTGTCCACATTTCTTTCTGTTCTCTTCTGTTTCCCCCCCTCTCTTTTAACCTGCTACTTCTTGGCTTAACTTCATCATCTGTTTCTATGTTTCCTTGTCTCAGCTTCTGGCTTTCTGTCCAACCTGTCCTTGATCTTTCGATATTCAGCAATTATTAAATACTCTTTCTTGGTGTAGCCATTAGTTCCCTGTTCCGTGTTTTTCATGCTTCTTCCAGTGACTCGATAACTTGGTTTTGTATTGTCTGCAGATGCAGCAGTACTTTAGTCTCTTGGAGGTCCACTTTCTTATTGCTTTTTCAAAATAAATAAAAGTTTAAATAGTAGTTATATCATTTTATTCATTTTCTTTATTGTTATCATAGAATACTGAAAAGTTCTGGGTAACTGTTCAAATGAACAGATAGATTAGTGTTGTTCATCATAAAATAATTAAAAAAGTAAACTAATTGTCCGTACTATCATCACTGAGAAGAATTGATGAAAAATATAAAAGCGACAAGAATATCAATAGTAAGTGTACAGCACGAGTGGTACCTGTACTTACTGAGCCACCTTTTTTAATTCAAATTATAGACATTATATAGAGCCAGTCGTACGTCATTTTAAATTTTTGTTTGGCATTTTTTCCTAAAAGTTAATGTTTACTTAGTCATTGATATTGCCATGGAAACAGAATGATGTCATAAACTGGGTATTTTTTCATTTTAGACACTTTACAAGGAACAAAATAAGCAAACGGTATGTTCATGGCTTTCACACATTTCTTCCACGATGCCCAAAATGGAGAACCCTCCGCAAAACACCAATTCGTGACATTGTTGAATGTCTACTCTCGCAGAGTCTAGCTTTGCCTTTAATTTACCCCCATAAACATTCCGGTCCATAAATTCGACGTTCCTCACATTTTACCACAGAAGAAGAAGACAAGATGCAAGGCGGCGTTGTTAGAAGAGCTGTCCCTGGCAGAGTTTCCGTCATGGAGAAAGTGGACGTAGGACGAATAAATACATTTTCAACGTCAGTGGAGCATATCGAAACTGGTGTTGACACACAAGCTAAAGGAGGCAATACCGATCGATTCGGGATTTGATATCGCCTTTGGAAGTTATTTATATCCGCTTTTTTGAATAAACCCATGGGCTTCTTCGGTCAGAGACATTAACTTCGATTTTAAACTATTTATCGCTGAGCTGAATTCTTCCTGCCCTCTGCTCTCTCTGCCTTCCTCACCTCCCAGTACAAATGGGACTGTGGACAGATAAAAAAGAGGGTGGTTCAACCTTAAAATAAGCTGCAATTCTGAAAATACTCTGATCTGTTATAATATAATCCACAACACTTATACCCTTATTACTATGGTACATGTATGTTGGCTTGTCTGGTGAATCACCATGGGATCTGCCGTTTAGGATTTTAAGGTCAAACATTTTGCAAACATCTAAAAGTCGTTTTCCATGGGAGTTAACAAAATCATCAAAATTGCTTCTAGCGCATGGGTCTAATGACAAATTACTGCAGTCATTATCAATGAAATTTTTCCTTCCTTGGAGACAATGTCGGAGCTTTTTCTTGTTCTAGCATTAAAATCACTTGAGTATGTCATATTCCAACTCATCAAATGTTCATCTTTAAAATAATTTTAAAAAAAATGTTTTGGCAGTGTATATATGGCACAAATATCTAAGTCTTTTTGTCGCCCTAAAACTGTTTTTGAAACTTTACACTAAAGTGTGTTTGTGGAAGATTGAACAAGCTCTATTTTATTTTTTAAGCACTGTTTATACGGGAATGATGTTCCACCGGAAGCTCTGCCACTTTTTCTTTTCATTTCTTTTGTCCGGAGACATGGAAATATTTCTTTTCCCATTTATTTCTGGAATGGTTTTTGACCATGTCTCTATAAGAACTTTAAAATCTTGGGTTTTTTTATAATTTCCAAGAAATAACTACACTTAGTTTTATCACCATTATTCTTACAACAAATACGGTTAATATTCCATGTGCAAAACGAAATACGTCCATGAAAGTTCATCATGGCTATAATATATCTATATATATTTATAAACGGAAATCTGAGATATGATTAATAATATATCAGAATGTATTTAACTATATGAATGGAGATACAACTGCGTTATTTTTATATAGGTATATAAAACTATTATGCATGACAAAGTTCCTCAGATGTAAAAACAGGAGAGAATAATAACAATGGCAATGACAGGAGACAAAGGATAAAGTGTCGATTAGTAATAGTAATAAAACAAATTGAATTTAAAAATAATAAAAATAGGTGAATGAATAAGATAAAGTGAAAATAAATATAAAAGGTCTAATAATAATATACTCTCAATAGAATATAAACTACGAAATAAATTAACCTTTGTAATTGTTGAATGAAAGTTTTTAGTTGTAGAGGCATAGTTAAGTTGGGTCCATAGAGTTTGTGCTTTGAGGTACATATGGGTTTGACAAACCTGGTTGATGTTGAGTAGTACCCAGCAAGTCTGTTGGAGTCGCAGTTTTTTTGTTCTTGGATTCTGCTAGCAAGTTCACTAATTTTAATAAGTGTGGGAATTCCTTGTCTGTTCACTGGCGGTAGTACGACCCTTGTACTTGTATACGGCCTATTATTTCGTCCAACTTTGCATGAATGTAAAATATGTTTTTGACAAAAATGTCACCCATTTCATTGGCCAGTTGCAACTATCCTTAAAGGGAGGGAACAAGGTCTCATAACAGGTCACTTCAGGTTTTGCCTTCAAGTTGTGGTTTGGCTCGGAGGTACACAAGTTAACCGAAAGCAATTTTTTTAGCTTTTAGTTCTTTAGTAAAAGTTTTTGTTCGACAGTATTTTACAAGATTTTGCGGCGCAGTTTGAGTAATGAATTTCAACCTATATTTTCGTTCAGGAATTGCTGTTGTGTTGGGTGAACGGTGTTTTTATTATGGGTGTAATATAATTAAAAAATGATGAAACTTTGTTGTCACAATAGTCAAAGCTGATAAGAGATTTAATGTATTCTTGTTCTGTTTCACTTACAGAGCCACAACTTCACGTTTGAAAATCTTATCAGTGTCAACTGTTTCCCCAGCACTGTATCTAAGGTTGCTTGGACAGGTGTTTTGCCATCCTTGTCCTTAAGTCTCTGGCCAGACTTGATCCGTCATCTTCGGAGCTTTTTGGTTCGGCCTTTGTTTCGTATTGGTTCATGACGGCTGCGCAAATTTCCTTACGTAATACAATTGGATCATTCGCAACAGTGTCAGAATAATAACGGAAAGCTGGCGTGAGGCAATCCATAACACCGTATTGGTACCACTATCGCCGTTCAGCAACATTCAGAGGAAATAGTTCTTGTATCACACAGTACAAGAGTAAGAAGGAGAGAGCCACAGTTAACTTTTGACTGTTGGTGTCGCTTAACTAACAAAGAATTGCTTGGTTTCTTAACTTTCATACTAAAGCCATACGAGGCTTCAAATTAAGCATGGCTGTTTGCAGATCTTCTTGCAATCTACTCAGGGCTTGTTCATCACTACAGAGATCTGTCATAGTCTCCAATTGACGTAAGAGTTCTCTGCCTATGCTTGCACTATGCAGGGCAGCAGCCGTACTTTTGAATATATCACTGTAGGTGATTCAGGTTCCCCATAATCAGAATGTGTTGCATTTCCAGAATTTCCTTCAAAGGCAGGAAGAGGTACCTAAAATACATGTTCATCTGGCTTGTATGGTGTTCCTTGATTATGCTTTTGTCACTTGATGACATTCCACGTACTCTCAACTTTCCAGTGAATGCAGGAATCGTGTTCTTTTGGAACTGCACCCAGTTCTAGCTTTCATTGCCATTATCAGTGTACATGGATGATGGGGATCCCTGCTGGGAAGCCATGCGTACTGATACAATTATGTTTTGTTTGAAGATGTCAGCCTCGTGGGTCCTAGTGATGAAAACCTGGAGCCGAGCTTTGCAATTGGTCGTCCATGTTTACAAAGTCATTATCAAACTTGTGTGAGGATGTTGCATCTACTAGGCCCATTATTTTGATGTCACCCACAGTATACCCAAAGATGCTTTGTGTGATCTCTGACTTCGTATCTGTTTTGACATGAAACTTGTGGAGTAGTGCATCCTCGATATGGTATTGAACATGGAGAAAACATCTCAGGCCTGTGGATTCCTGAAATACTGCAAAGCAGGGGATTCAACAATGCCACCATTCCGTCTGAGCCATATGCTTTCAGGTATTACTGGGTTGCCTATCGCAAACCAGTCTTAAAAAGCGTTCCGTTTTTCTTTTTTTGGTGTTTTCTCCGAGAAAATGGAATTCTTGCGCAAGACTTCCTAATATGGATTCGCACTACGTTGTGATTGGCCCGGAGTTCGGGTTTTTTGGTGTACGTGTGTGTACAAGGAACGAGTGCAACCGTCATGAAATTGCTTGCCTATGAATAGTAAAGAAAGACCTGGTACAAAATGCACACAACTTGTGCCAGCTCCCCCTGTTTTGGTGCCAGTAAAACATGCGGCATAATTTAGGGCAGTAGTTTTCCACATTTTATCAGACCAGTGGCCATCACCATCGAGCAGGCTTTAAGTTGTTCGAAAATGAGTTCTGCGTGCACTGACATTAACATACCACCAAGAACAAAGAGCGAAGAAAATTAAGCTCCCTCATTGCAGTCAGGCATCGGCGCCTCTTTTCCTCTTCCGTAGTCGCATTTTGCTAAGGATATGGGTAGATCCGCCGTTGCAAGTAGTGTTTCCTCCAACACGAAAACTTGCTGCTCTTCCAGTATTTGCAGACCTTCCTTATTGATTTGGAGATCCCTTCCCAGGACCCAAACGTCTGATTGCGGCTGTCTTCCTATTAACTCTTTAAAACAATTATTTACAAGGTATAAGATTTCAATTTCAGTTTATTCTTACAATAGTCAAAGTTCAACTGAGAATTTTTGTGTTCATTTGTCCGCGAGTACGTTACGCCTCAAAGGCAAACATCGGTTTTTCTGGTGAACAACCAGAGCAATGAGATATTGAACAGATATTTTTTAACAAACATTTATACACAAAAAGGTGTAAATCTTACTGCAACAGGGAAGAACTCTCGGATATCGGCATTGCTCAACATGTAGTTAGAGATTAACTTCTGAAAGTAAACAGGTAGATCGATGTCGAGCCTTTGTTTCTTGGAGGGAATCCGTAATCCTTTATTGCAGAAACTTTTATTTAGCATTCTCAGGGTTGACCCCGACGATGAGCAGTCAGTGTTTCAATGGAATGCCCGTCTGTTGTGAATATTAAATGGGAAATAAATTTGTAAGTTTAGAGCAAGCATATAGTACTTTTTGACTAGTTTTAAAAGCAGTACCTGTTTCAACTACAAACTCGTTATTCTAGGCCTCTGAAAACAGTGTATCTTAAGGATGGAGATGCCAGTTCAACTCATTTAGAGTTTTGTTCCAGGAAGCATTCACCAGCTCAATAATTGAATGGTTTGCAGCTCACCGATCCGTAAGGCTATTTGCTATGTTCTCTATGATGTGTTCTCTGGTCTCGGAATAATCGGAAGTGGCAATGTATTGATGCAAGAATGTCAAAGGAATCAGTAATATGTTGGTGATAGTCAGCTGCTGTCCCTCCTGGTAGCTCGTCCACAGCAACTGAATAACATACAGACTCAGTTATAACATGTACGCTGTTCCTATGGATGTCCTCTTGGGTAGTGGCGTCAAAACCGAGGGTACAGTTTTTATTGGCTAAGACAACCTCGGCTCCCTGTAACTCAGCAATGGTTCCAGTTTCCGTGGTCATGGCCTCAGCAGTGGTTCGGTGGTAGAACGAGTTGAAAAACACTCCAACAATTGAGAGATGTTATTTGCTGTTATTCTCGTTGAAATCCGACCAGAAGTCTGATATTATTTCGGCCACCTCTGATCTGCATCACTTCAGCTG
>JAOEHT020291605.1:5000-10316 GCA_025448195.2 Parazoanthus atlanticus
GCTCATCTTCGTCGCAGCTGGGAAATCAGTATGAACGGGTCAGCAACTAGGAACAAATTATGAAAGTCCGTTTATGCCGCACAAAATAATGGCTTTTTCCTTCAGGAAAAAGGTTCCTTTAGCCACTGTTATTGTGCACCATTGCAATGTAAGCCCCCTAAGCAGGCAATGGGAGGAGATTTGACCAAAATTAGAAAATTGTCAAATGCCCGGTACCCTGAGCCAGAGATACGGCTCACTGTTAGATATAGCAAAGCAACGTACGCTCGCTTGTTGGCCTTCGACCGCCGTCCTTGATTCAAGAGAACTTAATTTAAAATCGCTTTGAAATCGCGAAGTTGCCTCTGGTACGAGGGTACAGTGGGGCTTGATATTTTGATCAAATCTGGTGGAAAGTGTCCGTCATCGGGGTATAAAATTGTCCTATTTCACTATAACGTCACATTTTATTTACATATTTTAAACTCTCTACAGAAGTCTCGATACTGCAATTTTGGAACTTAAATGAAGTGATAATGTTGTTTACTAACATTTTCGATAATTTTGTGGACTATAGTTGCAGCAGGGTGAGTGTTAATTCACTTTCAAAAAACGTATTACCGTTGCATTGTGGGATTGAAGTACAGCAAAACAAAATGTGAACAAACCATATTTTGACGCTTACAAAACACCGCTATAGAATTTTTTCGATTGAACTTTTAGACGAATTGTTTTTGTGGTCAAATTAGTGAAGTAAAGATGAAATAAAAATTAATTCGGACTTTCTCAATTGAAAATAAGAGTGATTTTGTTTGTGCTATTATACATCCTGTGACGTCATAGTGAAACAGGGTAATTAATCCGCGGGACCTTACGCTAACTTCCCACCCACCGAACAAGAAAAAAATGTCAAACCCGCACATTAACACCCATCCCCCTTAGAATTTTACAGTGAAGATGCATATTACATGCACTTTCAATATTTATATTTATATACTTACAGTAACGTTTAAAACTGAATACTTTGCATTATTGTGACAAATAAACTTGATCTTGATTACGCTAGAGGGATTTACTTTTCATGCCTTTTCATGCCCCTTCCTTTCGTACGGAGTGTCTCCCCCCCCCAGCCTTCCCCCCTTCACTCTCAGATCCGGATGTTAAGGGCTATAAGCCAGTCTCCAGATGAGGATACGATATTTGATAAGCTCGACTTTATGGAAGCACGCCAGATGTACCTAATCTCAAACTTATTTACATCTGTGTATTAATTGCCTAAACCAATCTCAAACTTAAAACTGCGCATTAATCCCCTTAAGGAGGTAGCGCTGAACACGATTTAGAAGGTTAATAAAGGTTCTTCCACCCTTTGTCGGCGGCGCAGTTGTCGAGTGGTTAGCGTGTCTGACTCGTAACCTGAAGGTCGTGAGTTCGAACCCCGGCCTGACCACTGTGTTGTGTACATGTCCTTGAGCAAGGCACTTTACTCGACTTGCTCCAGTCGACTCAGCTGTATAACTGAGTACCAGCTTCTGCTGGGGGCTAACCTGCGATGGATTAATGTCCTGTCCAGGGGGAGTCACAAACTCTCATCCGCTTAACACTACGGAAACAGGGCAAACGCGCCGGCCTTATGAGCCACCTGGCTCGGGAAAGGATTCTTTTTTAGTGAAAAGTCAGGGGAAAGTCGAGGAATTTTATTTTTTCAAATGAGTGGGAACCCTGATACGTTCCTGTGGGGGGCTAGGGCGGACGTCTTTCTCTATAAAGCGTTCGCATTTTTTACTTACCTCCCAAGGTTCCTTATAGTTGTATAATCTGGGTTTGGGCACTCTGAAAAGTGTATCGCGCGCGAGATCTGTTTTAGAAAATTTCTATATATATTCAAGTTAAACCCAGTTTCCATGTAATCGTACGGGTCATCCCAATCCCACCGGTCATTTAAAATAGCTTTTTGGAACGGTCAAGACGGTCCGAGCGATTATCGAGTTCAGATTACTTTTTCGATTGCTTAAAAGATCGTATTCATTGCTTTCTGGGATTGATTTGGGTCTTTCATCATTTTTTGGGAGCACTGTGTAAACCAGGTTTTATGTGAACCTACTTTACCCCCTGGGAAGTCACCCCCCTCCCTCTCAGCAACTCGATTCTCCCAAAACCTGCATCGCTATTCATTCATGTTCATTTGCAAATTTTCGGACGCTAAATGAATTCGAACGGTGTTATTTTCGGACACTTTTTTAGTCAGTCCGAAATGTTCTAATGTATGCAGAATATCCCACACGTTCACACCCTTAATCTCCTCCTGGTACAATACTTCTGCGGTGGCCACCTGTCGAAGTCTTGATGTTCTTTCGTTTCTCTAGTTAATTTTAGATTACCTTTTATACAGACTGCGGAAAAACAGTCTTCTTTTGTGACATTTTTCGGGCGAGTTTTAGCGCCAGCCACGGCAACAAAAAGACTGAAAGTAAAGTAATATTAAAACAAAGAACTGTTTTGTGCAGTCTGTTTTCTTTGATAATTGACAGCGGGCATGGGCTCTTCCCCAAAAATTATCCTAGAAATGAATGCTGTAAATGTTAAAAAAAATTGAATGAAGGAATATACCGGTACGGTTTGTGACATGATTAGGGCAATGCACGTGTGGAGCCCTGCGAAAGCTGTCGTTTGTGGGAAATGCGTTGTCCACATCACTTCGCAATTCATTCCCATGGCTTTTTATTACGCCTTATTCTTCATGCACATGCAATTAGCACTTACAGCATTGCCATCTGGGATAATTTGGGAGGAGGGGGGGGGAGAGGGAGTGCCAGTCCTCTATTCTTTTCTCGAGTGACTTGTACAAGCGCGGGGTCGATCTGACACGAAAAACGCGCGCACAGAAAAGACGCCTGGGAGAAGAAAAATTACCAATTTCTTGTGACAAGTGTCAGTGTTTTTCCGTGGAGACCGACAGTGCGGAGACAGTGATCAAAACTGGCTTTGAATAAAGTTAAGGACAACACGTATTGGGATAATGATAAATCAAGATACAACACAAATATCTTTTACACATTTGAGAACTCGAGATAACGAAAATTATAAACCCATGAAATTTTGGCATAAGAAAACTAGCTGTCTAATTTTTAGAACTGTATTAATTGCAGGGTTCAAGTTTATAGGTTTCAAACTAACGATTCGAATACTCAAAAGTCATTTAAAAATCGTAAAATCTCCACTAGAGCCACAAAGGTCCTTAAAAATCCACACAGCTAGTCACTGCTCTGATTTTCGTCCTTAAAAATGCAATTCGTGAAAAAAAAAACTCTTTCTTTAAGGATATGATTATTCCCTTGCCGCAAGGTCCATAAAGAGGTCATGAATGGTTCGTAAAGTCTTTAAAAGGGTTTAGATTTAAGAATTGTAATAGAAGTGAGCTTTACGAACACTATATGTTTTAAAGATAAAACCACGTGCTTATTTCGGAGGGGGGTTATTTTTGAAAGTGTTTTGGCGATGAACCATATAGGCCTGTTTGGTTGCAGGTTTTGGAAGCTTGCTCAGCCCTTATACCACCTACTACCCCAACACTGAAGATGCATGAGTGGACTGATATCAACCAACAAAACGAACATACTGTTTATTTAAGACAAAAAATTCACTGTCTCACTACTCAGTTTTACACTGTAACAATAAAATAACGCTGAACCCCAAACTGTTTGCTGTGTTATCGCTGTTTATGGACATCTTTTCCGCCGATTTCTTCCCACGTCTGACGGTCCTTTCTCTCTGTTACCAATTTCTGAAATCTAAAAAAGATGCGAAACGTTCTTTTTGCTGAAAAAACAAATGCTTTATTACCTAACACTGGATATTGTTTAAGAGTTTGTTAAATGAGTAATATCATAGAACCAGTTTTAGACATTCCATGGTTCTAAATAACAGTTCAATACACATCTTACTATTCAAAGCCCATGGGGGGCGATAATTTGTTCCCCACTCCCTCCTCCCACACCCTTTCCAATACTGGGATGAACCAGTCTTCTTTTTTTAATTCTTTTCAACCTTGTGTGGTGGAAGAGGGACTTTATGCTGCCAAACAAGTCGCGCAGTAGTTTTCTTCGCATACAGTAAACACTCCTTTAAGCTTCAGGGGGCTTGTTTGTTTTCTGGCTTTATGGAAGGGAGCTTATTAGAGAGGGGGCTTAATAGAGAGGGAGCCTAATAAAAAGGGGCTTACTAGAGAGGGGGCTTATTTGGAGAGGAGGGCTTAAAAGAAAGAAGGCTTAATAGAGAGGGGACCTAATAAAAAGGGGCTTACTAGAGAGAGGGCTATTGGGGAGGAGGGCTTAATAGAAAGGGGGCTTGATAGAAAGGGGGACTAATAGAGGGGGCTTATCAGACAGAAGGGCTTATTAGAGAGGGGGGCTTATTAGAGAGGAGGGCTTAAGAGAGACGAGAGCTTATTTAGAGAGGGGCCTTGATAGAGAGGGGCTTTTTAGAGATGGGGGCTTATTAACTTTCTTGCATTCTGAAAGGGGCTTATTAGAGAGGGGACCTTAATAGAGAGGGGCTTATTAGAAAGGGGGCTTGATCACTAGAAGATCTAAACAGCGGCGTATCAATGAAAAAGAATAAACGCCTTGAAAACGAAACGTCTATTTCAATTATCTATCTTTAATACTTTGTTTCTTTAATGCAACTGTGAGGTGAAGTGTATTAATGCTCTTTCTTAATGTACAAAAAATTATGATTTAAAGTAAATTGTAAATGAAATGTAAAAGTGGTGTGGTGTGGTGTGGTGTGGTGTGGTGTGGTGTGGTGCGGTGTGGTGTGTTGTGTTGTGTTGTGTTGTGTTGTGGTGTGGTGTGTTGTGTTGTTTTGCGTTGTGTTGTGTTGTGGTGTGTTGTGTTGTGGTGTGTTGTGTTGTGTTGTGTGTTGTGTGTTGTGTTGTGTGGTGTGTTGTGATGTGTTGTGTTGTTTTGCGTTGTGTTGTGTTGTGGTGTGTTGTGTTGTGTTGTGTTGTGTGGTGTGGTGTGGTGTGGTGTGATGTGTTGTGTTGTGTTGTGTGGTGTGGTGTGTTGTGGTGTGGTGTGGTGTGTTGTGTTGTTTTGCGTTGTGTTGTGTTGTGTTGTGTTATGTTGTGTTTTGGTGTGTTGTGTTGTGTGGTGTGGTGTTGTGTGGTGTGGTGTGTTGTGTTGTGTTGTGTTGTGGTGTGTTGTGTTGTGTTGTGTTGTGGTACACGTACATGCTGTTATGTTATGTTAAGTTATGTTATGTTACGTTACGTTACGTTATGTTATGTTATGTTATGTTATGTTATGTTATGTTATGTTATGTTATGTTATGTTATGT
>JAOEHT020291688.1:0-10316 GCA_025448195.2 Parazoanthus atlanticus
AATCAGGGGGGGGGCCATTTCTGCCCCCCCCCCCCCCCCCGGGCAAAATAGGGTTAACATTGCAGTTGCACGACTCTTGATTGTTTTCTAGCTGGCGCCTCCATGCAGTCACCCATCATACGGAAACTCTCACTCCAGCGGATTCAATCAGTTAGCGGTCTACACAATTTCATTCCAATAGGTGATTATATAGTACAACAATAAAATCTTGCTCTCTGTAGCCGACAGATAACAACTCATTTTGTCGAGGAACAACAAAATCCACTCTTTACAAATCAGTTTTTAAAACAACATACATGTTGTGTGACCTAGTGGTATCAACTACTGACCAGAAAAACCATGAAGCTGTAGTCAACAGGGCCTGTATTTAAATTGTTCGCATTGGCCTTGTGCTGGATGGTAAAGAGTTTTGAGGCATGATGAAATTGACACAGTTGACTCTGTAAGTTTTCGCAAAACACAATAAATGTTTGAACCAGTGAAGCAATAATAGTCGAACTATTTTACCTTCAGTTACTTTATCACCTGACAAAAATTGGGGGAAATCATTCTCAAAGAGAATGGCTCTTAAAAATGAAACTTAAGCTCAAGGTCGTTTGAAATAATTATTACTCTGACTTGAGGTCTCGATGGAAGTGATTTTAGATGACATTCCCTACCTACCCATCGTTTTCAACAGCGCGGAACTGGTCGACGCAAACATTTAGATGAATTTTAAAATCTAATATTATTGTTTAGGTTTCATAGTTTTAAAAGGCCTCAACAGGGTAGCAGAGATAGTTCATAGAGGTTACATTGATTTCCAAGACTTTGTAGATTCTTCGATTAAGGTAAATGAAAATGTTAATTAATTGGAGCTCAATCGGAGCAGTGAAGGGTGTTTTAGGCCGTACTTTACTCGTACCCTCTAGTAGATGCGCGGATGGTGTCAAGCTGAATGTTTGACATAAGCAAAGTTGGAAAACGACATCGCGACAAATAGGAACCTTAGAACTGAAGATATAAACGAAAATGAAATAATTATGTCTTATTACTAGAGGAGACATTTTTAGTTGTTGACGATATTCTTTAGATTACCAAATCTAAAAAGTAGAAGGAAAAATGTTTGCGAAATTGTCAAGACAAAATATTCACTACTAGAATTCCAAATGAACCCTTTTAACTGTTATTAAACCAGTCTTAATGAACTGAGTTTAGCAGCGTGTGCAACAGTGTAGCAGTACTAGCATTTAAAACTTGCGTCACAAGCACAATCGTTTTATATGTCAGATTGCTCTGACTGAAAACTCACCAGGTCAACCAGAGCTTGGCACACTAAGGCAGATAAACACAATTCGACCCTGGACAGCCTCGTCTATTTTTTAAAAAAGTGAACCTGAAGTACTACTACTTATAACTAGATAATACCTACAACTGTGGGGATCCACAAACCTTTAGAATCATCTGCCTCCAATGTGAGCCTAATACTAGCTTCCTGTTTCTTAGTTTAGTTTATTTTCTTCGCCACATTAGACAGTTAAACAATTTTAAACGAAATCCGGTTGCGAGCAATCACAACAACATCATTTCAGGGCAGGTTTTATGGCAATATTTCGAGTAGTCGCGCCACTCTTTATTAAGCCAAGAGAAGCATCCATATTTTGTTTATAGACACCAAGAGTGGCGTTTATTACATGCATCTCTAAAACAAGAGATCCAACATCGAGTCAGTAGGGTACAGTTTACTCTTTATACGTCGCGTGGTTCGTATTTCGCATTCAAACAATTCTCAGTATATATTAGTATGCACTTAAAATGCATACAAACAAACAAGAAACAGTTTAATATATGTGCATGACAGGAGGAAGAAACATGACAACCTTCAAAACTTCCTCCTCCCCTTTAAATATAAAAAGCGCTAAAAAGGGGTGAATAAACAACAATTGTAAATACAAATGTAAAGATTAAGATTCGAGGCGGCTGGTAAATGGGGTTGTTGTTATTAATTTACCATATATTTTTCTTTTTATCCAATCGTTTTTACTATTTCTAGCCATGGCTCCACAGCAATTGGCTATGCTGCTGAGGTTTCTGGCATATTTCTTTGATGATTTATTGCATTTTGCTGTATATTGTTGTATATGTAATTGTAAGTTGTTTCTGTTTTTGTTTCAATTGGCGAAGCTAACAATGGAATAAAATAAACATTTGTCATGTCTTAAAACCTATCCGTCAACATAAAAACTGAATAAAAACAAGTTCAAGATGTGCTAATAGTGCACTGCAGGACACATACTGATAAAAGTTGTTTTTATACAACTAAAGGGCTTACCCTCATTAAATAAAAGATCCTACTATTTGGCGTGTGCAGGAACAAATTCGTGGGTTTTCCACAATATCCTACATGTAAAATATGTCTCAAAAAACAAACATTAAATATTCCTTACGTTTGCTTCATGTTCCGTTTTCATGAGAGAAACTTGGAGCAAGCGCAGGAAAAAGGAAAAGTTTTGATCCTTGCGCTTTTTTTACTTCTTGTCCTTGCGTAAAGACCGTTTCACAGGTGAAACACAAGAGCTCTTTAATACCCTTGCTTTTGTTTCTGCCTTTGCCGTAAAAACCGGCGGGCTTAAGAGACTTTGGAAGGGGCTTGCATTTCAACCTCCAATTCAACCTTTACAAGGAGCATGTCACGAGGCATGTTTTGCGAAGTTCTGGCGTTTCAAAATTCTTAAAACAAATTTATTCCAGCTTATGGATGTTTAAGTTTCATTGCCGTAAACCTTAAGCGTATCCTGCTGGCACGTCTGTCACAAAAATCAACAAACGTATAGCAATTATAATGTTTTGGCCAGATAAACATTTAAACTGAGTTTAATTTGGAAATGTAGCAACACCAGATGGGTGGCAATCGAGATTTCGTTTTACCAGTATCTTTGTAATTTTTGGCAGTTGTTAGCTCTACACCAACACGATAATGAGCCGATTGTAACCCGTCTGTAGATCTGCGAAAAAAACCATCCGTCTACTATTCTACGATGCAAAACAAACCGCAATAAGAGCTCTTTTATGACAGCCAGCGCTGACAATTTCAATAATAATAATAAAAGTAATATTTAAATCCCATTTGTAAGAAATCTCCAGTAGCTTAGAGATTGGTATTGAATAATTCGTATATAGCTTAAATTTTATAATTAATATGAAGTTTGTAGACTTAAGCTTTGTACAATGGTAAAGCAATTAATTCAGTTGGTGTAACTGTAAACCAGGTGTCTTAATATGTCATGATTACTATCTCGGCCACGATATGCAATCTTTATCCAATATTTTGACTAGTCTTGTCTCTGTTTTTCTTTTCCTGGTTAAAAACGAATATTTCTGTGACATCAGTGTAAATCGAGAATATCTGCAGAGCTTCAGATACATAACCCTCGCAGTGTGTGAAGTTCATGACTCTTGCAGAGATTGAAGTATATTTGAAGTAAAACAAAAACCTAGCCAATTATTCAATACTAGAAGAAAACATGTTCAACTCTTTTAAATAATCTGATTAAAACTTGTCTTGTTTCACCGTGTACTGAACTGCAAAAGTATTAATCTAAACATATCCGCAAACAGTGTAAACTTGCTTTGATCTATTTATATACCAAAATATAGATATTAATTTTAATATTTAGCTTTATGCTGGAACAAATTTGATCGCCAAATTTGCAGAACCTTCACAATGACTTAGGACATGTCTTCTCCAGAACTTAATTAAAGACATTGATACGTTTGAAAACGAATACCGAGATGACTGAATCTGATCAATGCTTCCAGACAAGAATAAATTATTTTAGCTATTACGTAATCAGCCAGAGAAGCACAAAGTTACTAAGGAAATTTTTACCCAAACTTTTGAATTACATTGAACGTATAGTTGAATAATAATATATTGCGAGCTCCCTTATGCACCGTAATTTGTCGAATCATCTAAATCACTAAAACTCTGTAAGCAGATGTGGACGATATTCTTTAAAACGCTAACACAAAAAAGATATCGTCGGTATACTGACGAACGTCTTCTCTCAAATTCCAAATAGGCTCCCCTTCAGTTTTGAGCAAAAACTAGTGCTGAAAAAGCCTACCTGAATTAACCTCATGGGCTCTAAAATAACGAAATAACAGTTTGTAAATACTTATAAATACTCGCCTGTGAAATCGTTGTTTACCGCCTTCAGAGGGTTTAAAACTTGAAGATGTTCTTACTTTGTCCTTGTATTTCACGTAAATTAGCGTTAGAGCTAAGCTGTAGAAATAATGTTTTGGTTCGCCAAAAATAGTGCCGTAAGCTTTTTATCGGAGGTATACAGTCTCAACAAAATTGCTGTAGTTTGCGATTTACGATGGCAGCAGCTTTGAAAGATATTTCAAAGGATTATTTTCCGATTTTATTGTAAAATAACTACCTGAAAATAACAGCAATCCGTAATGTTCGTTCATAAGGTCTAGAGATTGTAACCTGCTTCTTTATTCGCCCGTTGTTAAAAAATTCTAGTTCTTGTATTCTAAGCATATGTTAAATATTAACAGTTGTAGTCGACGTCGCAACAATGTTTTACTTAAACTGGCAATAAATATCTATTACACATAGTCAAAATAGACGCATTTTTTTTTGGTTTCATGACACCAATCGTTAACCGAAGTTTCTCCAAAACCTCCGTTTTGCAAAACAAAAGAATCTCTTCATCTGTACAAGTCATAGCTCACGGTTCACACGAAGGAGATATGATATTCGCTCTTCCTTATCTGTTCTTTTGGCAGTTTGTCCGTCTTACTAAAAATCTACAGACTCGAATTGCCTGGCTTCATCTTCCATCACAACCATTCTACCTTTTTCTTCATTTTCCCGTCCGTCTGCCTGCCTATCCGCCTGTTCTGTTAGTTTACTCGAGAGTGTCTTCAGTCATATTCACAAATATATTTCACTATAATGCTTACCTGACAAATACGATGTCGTTGTTGCAATCATAAATGTACGACAACTGAGTGCCAATGTTCCAAAAAAAGCCGCTTGACTGTTAGCGAGAGGAGTTATATATGTATATGTACGCCAGCTGCAACTATGTGATGGCCAACAATAAATTTTGCAAACTCAAAATCATTCACTTGTTCGTGCAAAGACAAAGCCGAGCGATAGCTGGCAAGGATCAAGCTGTCAAAACCGTTTCTGTAGTTACACCTGCGATAAAAGGTTTTCGCTAAAAAGGATGAATCAGTACTTCCAGGGATCCAAATTAATTTTACTGGAAACAAATAGAACTATTAAGTTAAAATCCAAACAGTTTTTAATTGTCTTTTTCCTTATTTAGGCCTTTAAGCAACAATACTATTCAAATAAGAAAAACAAAAAGCTACAACCATTTTTTTTAACGATATAATCTAGCTGCACGACACAAGAACACAAACTGTATTGCAGCAATTAGATCTCTCATTTACTCAAAATACAGTGACATCAGAGCAGCTAACACGTACAAATAGCCAACTCATGGAAATTTTACCCAGTTAGCAGAAAGTCATACATTCTTCTCGAGGAAGGCGTTTGATTTTCAGGCTAATTTTAGATCACGGATTTAATTTTAACTTTATTGAGTTGAAATACAATTGTTGTCGAACTTTTTTCAGAGAAACAACGATATTAGCTTTTGTGACGCTATATATAGGAGCTCATTGTTTTGGAAAACTTGTATTGGCTTGTGATATTCGTATAATTAGTCAGTCTTTATCTGCAAATGTGGAACAACACTGAATAATTATATGACCGTGTTATAAACGTCAAACAACTTTCCGCATGATCATAACGAAGAGAAGCTGAACAATACAAAAAGCAGTTGGCACAAAATGAATACTGTTGGTAAACAAGGAAAATGCCTGAAAACAAAACTAAAACTGGAGATGGAGTTTGATTTAGAACAAGTCTCCAGTTGCAGATTGAACGCGACTTGCACACTTCGGAAAAGCAACTTCATGCTAAATATGGAAAACAGTATGACGTAATCGACTTGTGCAGTTTAGAATTGAAATAGCGGCTGCCATGGCCCAAGGCAAAAAGCATTACCAAATTTGTCTGGCGCTTGAAAGTGGCAAAAAAACTGTAAATTAGTTAACTAGATTATATCTAAACTACAAGGTAAAATGTTATTTGTAAACAAAATGAAGATGTGCTAGTAGCATGAAAACACTTTTTTTAAGTTAACACTTACCTTGTATTTGCTGTCGAGCGAAGCGAGACAGCTCGCACATTCTCTTAGCATACAATTTCAAATATTTTGCATGGGTTTTCCAGCCCCTCTGCAAAAGCCGTCTATTTTGGTCCCCCCACATCAGATTTCTACCACTTGTTCCATCCATGTATGAGATCACGTCGCGTGGTTTCAAATTACAGCAAATGTATGGGGTCACACAGCGCGTCACAAATTACAGCATCCTCGGAGACCCAGGGGCAGTCAATCTGGGCTGAAGGCTGAAGGCCGCCCATCCGCGAGAAGCGGAGCTTCAAATTCCACTTGACTTTTTTTTTCTCCCGCCCGATGGACTACTCGCGGGTTTCCGAGGATGAAATTACAGCAAATGTATGGGATGAACTGACTGCGTGTCTCAAATTATAGCAAATGTATGAGATCAAAGCATATCTCCTCAAATTGTACGGACTGTCTGCCTGTGGGTCATGTCTCATGTCTGGAAATGTACAATTGTACATTGACCCATGTCATTTTGCACGCCAAGAGCAAAACGGATGCATTTATATGACGCGGCTTTTAAATACTGTTGAATTGACTGAAGATACAAATAATCCTGAAGCTGCCAGACAGTGCCATATAGGCGAAAAGTAAGTTAGAGAATGGCGAAAGCACTATTAAAACGTTCTCAGGAAATGCCACGGAAGAAATGTGCATTGGGTGGGAAAAGTTGCATTACAATACTCGTACTGAATTGTAAATTATAATTATGGCAGAGCCTCTGAGGAGAACAGCTCATACTAATTGAGTGTTCCTGCTAAATAAACAAATAAATAAGTAAATAAATAAATAAAGATTATTATTATTATTATTATTATTATTATTGTTATAAGAATTAGTACCCCCTGTCTCCCCAATAAAAAATAAAGTGTTTACGGAATACATGTACCTGTATTATTGATACTGTTCATGGCTCGACAGCATTTGCCTTACCTTCGGTTAATCCTAGTTTTGGATAACATTTTACCGGAAGAATTCTATCTTTTTACAAGTTTGTAAAGCAAAATATGTTATATGTACTGTTATATCTATTTTAAAAACATATTTCAGAAATGCATTTTGACGGCAACAAAACTGCTCTAAAAGACACTACCTTGATTGTCAATTGACTGCCTATCTAGAATATTTATTAATTGTTTATTCCCCGAAGTAGAGGTGGTTAGTGATGAATATTATCAAAGCCACGAATGTGGCGAGGTGACCTGATATTATATCGCTAGGCACCGATACTGAGGGAAAATGGTTTTTTAGTATCTCTATCAAACCAGTGAATAAAGACTATAAAAGGATACTTTGCAAAGGTAACAAAACAATAAATTCATCTTCAAAACACTAGGCAAACACTCTCGTGAGCGGTAAAAGTTTGTTAACTTGCAACTTTTGTAGCTCAACAATTTTATTTTGTTTTGCAAGCTGAAGCAAAATCTTACAGTTGAAAAAATATAAACCAAATTTTGTGGGATTTTGTGCGTGCAGTCGTAGCTGTCTCCTTCTTGGCAAGACTTCAGCATCTAAAACAGCGGCGAAATGAAATGAAAAGCAGTTCTGTTTTGTCTTACGCTTGAATGGCTGGAGGTGCTTAGCACTGGATAATGTGAGTTTGAGTTGCCAGTCAAAGCGCGCGAGGATGCTTATTCACTGGTTTGGTATATATAAACTGAAATTGAATCTAGGTTACTTATCGTCTTATTTGCTTACTGTGCCCAAACTTTGTTATGAAACTAGTACTGAAGTGGATATGAACAACTAACCAGTAGAAACAAAACAATGTACAAGGTCACGGTTTGTTTACTGGTAAAGCTTCGTACACTCCTTTTGAAGTTTGTTGAGCTTCACAACCAGTTTATTCTATCAATTAACTATCTTTTGTGTTAGCAAAAATTTTATTTTCCCAACGAATAAAACGCTCAGGTTCGCTTCTATAAAAATCTTTTCCCAATATTGGATCCTTCTACGAACGAAAACATTATTTTAGATGGGGATTTTAACTGTTGTATGTCTAGCGATGAAAAAACGGAGGATCATCTGTTTCTTCTAAACAATCAGTGATCAAAGAAATTCATAACCTGATCAAGTCTTTTAACTTAAAACAAATCTGACGTCAACAACATCCAAACGCAAAGATTTTATTCGGCGTAACCCAAACAAAAGAATAAGTTGTCAATTAGACTAACTTTATACCTCTAAAATCCTCGTTGAAAATTATTCTTAAAGCGACGTCGTTACCACTACAATTTCCGATCACTTTACTCGTATCCAATCTCTCGTCTTTGAATCGCCGTCCCGGTTTCTTGAAGTTCAACAACTCTATTCTTAAGGAAAATGAATTCGCAGACTCACCCCAGCAAAAAATACCAAATTTATTTAACAATATTCATATTTAGACGACAAAGGACTCCTTTAGGAGATGGTAAAGTTGGAGATCCGTGCTTTTACTATTTCGTATTCTAAACATAAAGCTGCCATCGAGCGACAATATGGAAAAAAATTGCTTCGAAAACTCAACGAACTCCAAAGAAAAGTAGACTATAACTTCTCCACCACGGTAAATGAAGAATTAAAATTTAGACAAGAATGCGGATACAAAATTAAACGGTTGTATAATTAATATACGCAGCAAGTGTCGATTTTACAAGTTTGGTGAGAGAAATAGTAAACATTTCTTGAACCTTGGGAAAAGAAACTACTCATAAAATTACATATCACTTCTTAAAGACGATGCTGTAAATAGCCTAACTAATCCTGATGCCATACTTAAACAAGAGAATGGATATTATGAGAACCTTTATTAAACAACTTTTCCGAACCCTTCTGCATGAATCTAAGCTTGTCGTAATTTTTGAACTTGAGAGTCTACCCCGATATCTCAAGAACAGAAGACCTAATGGTGACTGGTTAATGTTTTCTCGGCTCCGCAGTTGGCGCCATTTAGGCAAATAACCGAGACTTTCTATGTGCACGAGAAGAAAAACGAAAGGCTGTACAGACACTAGCTCCACTAGTGAGGACAGTGCGGTACAAGAAACAAAAATTCAAAAGATTTCAGACGACGAAATAGACTTGAACACCGTTTTAGAGAAACTGGACCGCCCGCCTGTCAACCCAGACGAACGCCGGCTTCAAACAACTCCATAAAGATTTCGATTTTTTCAAGCTTGAGATTAAGTCAGCATAGCTGCAATAAAAACTGTGATTAGAGATCTAGAAAAAGCAACCGAGTAAACCCAGAAAGATGTTGAAGACCTGATGAAGAAGAAGAAGAACAGTGAAGAGAAGGCAGAGAGAACAGTGCTAACTCACCGAATTGAAGACTAAGAAAAGCAAGCTCAAACGTTAACCAAGGACTGAGGCAAGAAAGGGAGAACTTGGTAAATCTCGAATATACTAGACGAGAAAACCTCATTTTTAACCAAATTCCGGAGAATCAAGGAGAAAATTGCAAGGAAACAGTTAAAAATGTCTTGGAAGAGATGGAGATTGAAGCAGATGAGATAAAAAGATGAGATTGAAGCAGATGAGATAAAATTTAGGTCCACCACCTTGGAAGAAAAACACAGGGTGTGCGTCCGATTATCGCACGATTTGTGTCAAGAAAAGACCGAGACTATGTCTTTTCCAAGAAGAAACAAATCAAAGAGTATTGCCCCAACGTCTATATAACTCAAGACTACGCGCGAGCAATCAAGGAGGAAAGGAAAGTTCTTGTGAAGGCGATGCAATATGGGCGAAACCAGGGACTAAAAGACATTAAAGTACTGGACAGATTCCTGTATGTGGGAAAGGAAAAGAACACCTCCAAGAACTTGCCAGCTTATCTGAAAGAGGAGGAATAACACCAAAGAAAGGATAAACTGTAGGTTTGTCTAACCTCTTTATGTACTTCGAAATTCAGTTTTGTTTTCAATAGCATACCGACCATAATTTGGCCTCTTTTTACTTCATCAAACCATAAATGTAAATGTTTTTTATAGCTTTATTCTTTTTTTTTTCTCGTGACAGGCTATCTTCTTCCTCGTACATACATACACACTCCTACAAGAAAACCGTATTTTCTGATCT
>JAOEHT020291782.1:0-10316 GCA_025448195.2 Parazoanthus atlanticus
AAACAACTAGATCTTATTATTTCAATATTATTTCAATCAGAAAGAGATGTGTTAGAATGCCACAGCAAAAGAAAAATCATAGGATTTTTTTTATTTTCATTTTTTTCTGACCAACCAACCGTGGTCTTGCTTAAGAAAAGATTTTGAAAAAGTTGAATTAGAAAAAAGCAATTTCAATAAGAAAGGAGACAATTCGTTATTTTTTCAAAACGGCAATTTTTAGTGCAGGAGTGCCTGTAAATCTTAGAAATAATAAAGTTTGTAGCCTCAGCTCTTGTTAAACATCTAATCAAAATCAACTCCACCTGCCTTGATATACAGTATACATGTATATGATTGAGCATTATATAATACAGTACATGTAAACACCACTTACTCCTTGTGCATGTACAATGGTTCTTATGATCTGGTTTAATTGCTGTAAAAAATGGCTTATGTTATCATTACAAATAATTATAATAACAAGATAGGGAATTGTCTAGTACAGTTGCACACATCCAGCTGAACTGAAAAAAAATCTGCAATTTCCTTGACAAATGCCTTTAATTTCCTTAATCCTATCAAGTAGAGAAACAAGTAGTCTTGTTGACTTCACATTAATAATTATTGTCAATTTGCTGACTTTCATGGATGCTATTAGGACAAGACCCTTTATGATATCAATTTCTGTGGCAAATTCCATATTATAGGCTAGTTTTGGGAAGGAAATTGATCATATAACACTGATGGGAATGAACAAAAAGTGTACTAGCAATAAGTAAAATCTTTTTTTTTGATGGAATTGTTAAGTACATGTATTATTACTTCACTTTAGTTTAAGGTTCATTTTAATTTTAGTTAAAAAGTTAAAAATGCTGTTGCTTTCCAAGTTCCATACTGTATATATCAAACATTTTTTGTTTTGTCAGCAAATTAACACAGTTGAAGAGTGTGTCCAGTGTTAAACAAATGACAAAAAGAGTTAACTATGGTTTCAGTAGATTAAAAATACAATTTTCTTTGGTTATTTGACACATTTAATTAAAGGAAGAAGCGAACTTGCAACCACCAACTTGATCGGTAAACTCTGGTAGAGATTTTAAACTCAAACAATATACAAGACATCAATTTTGGAAAATAATTTATTGTCTACATGTAGCTTAGACTCATGGTTCAAAGTAATTTTAGCAGATGCAGGTAATATCACTCAATACATACATGTAATGTTTTAACAGGTTTATCATGAAAAGGATTAAGAAAAGTCACCAAATTAGACACATCATTATTTATCCTTTCCTTGAAATCCTATTAAAACACAAGGTACCACCTGCTGTAATTTAAAGGTATATATTAAACATATCTAGGGCTACTTCAGGTGTAATTTTCGTTGTTGGTATATTATTAAAGGGGTGCAGTTTGTTTTGGCCAAAAGTGGTATGTGGAAGGGTAAGGAGGTGAGCCTCTAGGCAGAGCCCCCTATTAAAACATTGAGAAAGTTCTACCCTTTAATAATGCTGCAACCCAAAAGTGAGCCCTGGAAAAAGAATAGATCCACATGCATGCCAGGACTGACCTAGATTAAGATAGGGTCAGCTATGTTGTACTTTAATTATGAGTACAGAAACCTGAGAACTGTTTACTGATTGTGGTGACTCTCTGTTAAGGTTGCTTTCCATATACTGTACAATAGCTGTAAAATGTCGCAAACAGATGCAAACCATTTGCGAAGGGGTGTTTGCGATTATAATATTTCCTTATCATCTTTTCTCATGGTGTAAAGATAAAAATTTCTCTATCTTTACAAAATTAACTTAATTGCAAATGATATCTAGAATGTATTTCTATTGCTGCAAAGAGTTTGCATTGGCTTGCAAACACCCGTTCCTAAAGTGTTTGCATTGGTTTGTGACAATTTATGGCCATCTGGAAAACAACCTTAAGTGAGCAGTTTTACATTGAGTACCAGGCCACTTTCTAATCTAGTCAATGTTCTTGTGTAGTTTTTTTTAAACAGGTGATGGAATGGACAATAAAGTACAAAGGCTTTTATCGTCTATGGCTTGGACCAAGCCCTGTTTTATTTACAGCTACACCAGAAGCTGCAGAGGTATGTGCTCCTTCTGGGGGAGGGTGGGGAAAGGTTACACCTAAAGTAACAAACATTTATTTTGTGGGGAAGGGGGCTGGGTAGGGATGTCAAGCTGACAGGTATTTTCCTAGGGGAGGTGGAGGGGGTGGGGAGGTGCTGTATCTTACATTTATGCTGCAGTGAAGGGGACAGGGTAGGGATGTCAAGCTAAGCAGGCCTGTTTGTTCGATATCACTGGATCCAGCTCATGCAGATATTTTCCTGGGAGAGAGGCAAGGGTGGGGTGGTCACCCAGTGACACCTACATTAAGGCTGATACTGCAAGAAAGGGGCTACCGGTAGGGATGTTACTGCTGGTCAAGGTACTTAGTTGTAGTAGGATACATGCTGGGGAGAGTTGTGAGGATGCCAACATCGAAATTGGATAAGAATGTCAAGACAGTATAAAGTGCCTGACAGAGCGAACTTACAGATAGCAGGGTTTGATCTAATTGGCCCACTATTCCTACAGTATGGTACACTGATTGAAACTTTTCACAATCTGGCCCGAGTGGCCAGTAAATTTTTTTTAGAGTACTTTATGATCAGTTAACTGGTTTGAAAAACAACTTAGTATACATGATTGTGTATGTACATGTACCTCTTGTAAAACTGCATTTGGCAATCCATTCTAGCTGCAGGGTTTTTCTGTAAGCTTTGTTTGTGAGGGAAATATACATACACTCACATTAATTTGATCACTCGTTCTGAGTGCTTTTTCTGTTATTCGACTCAAATTAAATTATTCCACTGGTCTGGCATTTTGAACACACAACCATGAAGGAGATTCACGTCTGGTAACTAGTTAACCAAAAGCGTGTGTGTAGCACACATATGTCTTTTTTGGAAGAAATTTTTGGGCAGAATTTGCGATCATTTATCAGTTAGTTCTATGTGATCTTTTTCCATAAAGTGTGTGCTCAGTGATTTTTTGTGTTTAAATTTATGGTGAAAACAAAGACCGTTCTAGGGATATGGCCGGCATAGTCAATTTGACCTGCTTTACATGTATGACAGCAAGAAGTATATTATGCAAACATAACAGAAATCATGGGAGAAACAATTATTTCCTTTGCTCAGCCATGACCCTGAGAACAGCAATATGATCTGAAAAAGTGTGAGCAAATCACAATCCAACAAGAGCTAAAGGGCAGAATGTTTCTAAATCAGGTACATCTAACTTAACTTTGAGGAAGATTCCTCCAAAAACATGACAAAAGTGAGTCCCACCAACAGGCAGCTGAGATGAAGGTATTATCTAATTTGTCTGTGGCCAGTGAAATTATCTCCAGACCACCAAATAAACTTCAACTATTTATTGGTTTGGTCGGCCAGTGAGGAAAAAAGTTAAGATCGACCCCTGGGTATATAATGTAGGTGAAGGTGAAGGAAGCCATTGCAACAGAGGAAGGCTGAAGGTTGTTGGGGCAAGTTGTAGAAGGTCAAGGAAGCAAGAGCTTAGGGAAGGGTGAGTGAGATCAAGATGTGAAGGATTTCGGTGAGCAAGGTCATTATAGGCTCTTAAAGCCTGGTGTGAGGGGAAATACGAGTGTGGTGAAGGCTCTAAAGGCATGAAGGGAACCTACATGTAGGTGAGGGAGATCAAAGTAGCGTGGGAAGGGGAAGAGAAGCCAAGGCACCAAAGGAACCAAGAAAAGGGGGGGGGGGGAGGGGATTAATGCTGACAGGGGTGAGATTGTTGCGGAAGAGTAAGGGTGGTCGATCAATGCAGTGAACTCAATTCAATCTTCTTAATTTTCCAAATGCTTCCTTTACTCCCTCTAGAACAATTTCTATAAGAAAGTGAGAAGTTAAAGTCTTTGCAGTCTTTTTTTTCCTGACTACATTCGATTATAAAATTCTAATACAGGAGACATGTGCTTTTGTATGTACATGTAACAAAAGCCTGGAAAACTGTGTGCTACAGTAGTGCTCACACTTTCTGATCAGCATCACTAGCTATCATACATGTTTAGGTAACACCATCATGGAACACTCATTTGTTGTCATTATCATATGAACCTCACTCGCATGTTACAGAGCCCTCAAATTTTGCTCATAGAGATATGTTTCTAGGAGGGTCTGGGGCATACTTCCCCGGAAAAGTTTCAAAATTCAGGAGTAAAATGATGAATTTTATTGCACCCAGTTTACACACGAAGGCTGTAGAAGTCGATTTGGTAACATGAAAATTAACTTCTTGTCCGAAACATCCCTTAGAGCATATTTATGAGATAATCAGTGATTCTTAAGATACCATGGGTAAAAATTGCCTATTTAAATTAAAATGTTAATGTGTCAGAAATACTTGTTTCAGCTCAAGAGCGTGAGATGGCATCCAAATGTGAGAGTCTCGCGCTCAATGCGTGAAACTTGAGAGCTCGGAATTATGATTTCATTTGCATGTTATCGCTCAACACAGACCAGTGCAGTAATCATATGACAATCACTCACTTTTAAAGTATTCATAATTGCTTACATAAAACAACTGTAATAATCACATTTGCTTACTTGTAATACCTTTTGCAGTTCGTGATCAGTGGCACAAAGCACTTGTCCAAGGCATTTGAATATTCGTTTGTCCATCCGTGGCTTGGTACAGGTATTTAAATTCAACATTGGCGATTAGATTTAAAAAGTAAAGATTCGTTGTTTGTAGCGTTTTGACTTCGGTCAATTTGGCGAACAGTTGTAGGAAAACAATGGAATTCAAGCTATTTTAGGGACTGAAAACTTCTAATTTTAAAGTATTAACAGAAAATGTAAAACTTAGAGAAAAGATCTTAGTATTTTGACTTGATCTTGAGTGCCACCATCACTCAAACCCGTTGGCTATTAAATTTGTATTAAAATTTTGCTACTTTTTGAATTTACATTAGTTTCAAAGTCTTAAGATCATTAAATTTAACAACACTAGCTTTCGTTGCGTTTTGAAAGTCATTTTCACCTACCCGGACTTCAAATGACTGCAAGTACGAAGAGAAGGCTTCTCAACGTGGCGGCCGCCATCTTGGAAATCTTGAAAACCGTGAGAGGAATGGACACTAGTTTACCTTATCATAAACTCGTTCACATTGAAATAGATTATTGTGAGAGAGTAACCACAAGAGTTAAAAGTAACATTATTTCCATTCATCTAACAAAAGACCGCTAAAATAAGAAAATGTCAACAATGAAACATGAGTTCCCAGCAGGTGAAGAATGGCCACGTGTCGGGTCACGTTACACCGTCTAATACTCTTGAAAGCAATCTAGACGTTCTATTTATAATAACAAGCAAACAAATTGAAAATAATATCGATAATGAAGACTAGTCTCAGCCTCGTTTCTATGCATAGTCCAGAGGTACCATTTTTGGACGTGCGCATTAGGTACAGTATTTCCAAGCGCAAAATTGTGCTGGCACCATATCAGAAAAAGGTTTGTCCGATTTTGGTACATGTAACTGTCGAAAGTTTCATGCTTTTATCAAAAAGTGAACAACTCGTCAAAATTTTAGCTTTTTAGTTTTAACAGCTGGACATATTTGAGCAATGCATTCTCACATACAATGAGTGATACAGTGTGGGTGGTTGATAAATGAAGAATTTTACATGACGACAGATAAACACTACAGGACAATCGATTGCCTGACGAGGGAATTCCACGTTGAATTTGACGAGAATTGAAAAATAATGATATAGCACGAATCGCGAAGTGATGAGTGCGACAAAATTGTCTTGTGAAATTTAAGGTAAGATTCCCGAGTCAGGCAATCAATTTTTAGCCTTGAAATAGTGTCGAAAATACACTACTTTTTTTAAAAATGATAAGTTGAAGTGCTGTACAAATATCCCAAGTAGTTCCTTCTGAGCGAAAGCCCTAGAAAGGAAATTGGCCCACATGGAGAAAGAGAAAACTCTCACCTGACCCCGGTGGGATTCGAACCCACGAGCTCGAACCCACCGTTGCTCTACCAACTGAGCTACAAGGCCAGATGGGAGCTGGTCGTGGGTAATTTAGATGGTAATAAGCGGCAAATGAACACACTTTAGTGAGGGGGTAACCAGTAAGGTTTAGCTGCTCAGCACTAATAAACAGATATTATGTTATAAATATGATAACCTGAAGTGCTGTACAAATATCCCAAGTAGTTCCTTTTGAGCGAAAGCCCTAGAAAGGAAATATAATGGGCCCACATGGAGAAAGAGAAAAGCAGCAGAGCAGCTAAACGAGCAGATTGAACATAAGCTGGACTGCCATAACTCTAGTACTGAGTTGTGTACATAACGGCACGATGTAACAATTGGGTTTTGATCTTACTTTACCTCTAATAAGTATAAATGCTTACCTTTCCATGACAATGTCCATTATAGATTCAAATTTACCAGTTGTATTTCTTATTTGTTACATGTTCGTAACCCCAGGACTACTGACAAGGTGAGTTTGCATTACTAGCTTTCTCTGGTCTTGTTTTTGCATTTACTTCTCCACGTCATATGTTAGCAACTTACTAACCGAGGTGAGATCTGTTCGGGAAATATCAAACTGAGGCCTTACTGTACTGACCGATCCAAAAGTTTGATATTTCCTGTAAAGACCGAACCGTTCGAGATTAATAATTATTTTATTATATGGCATTTTTTTCTAAAAACGACAATAACACCGTGCAAACGGGAATTCTTTACTTCGCACATCCGGCTATGCGCGCGCGTAGGTCATTAACATTAACCCGTAATGCCCGTGGACATTATGGGGGATCCTGAGACCGTTCAAGAACCAATTAGATCGCGCGAAGTATCTGTCCATATAATATATTTACAACAACAACAACATTATGTATATATGTATATATTTGTTTCCCGGTTTGCTATCACTTGCCCTAATTCACCATACTTTTACCAACCGAGCTTGCACAAAAGTTGCCTGCAATTACGTGCAGTTCTTCTGGACGTTAAAAACAGTTAATCACTAACGGTTTTTAAAAGCGAGTTAAGACGATTCTTTTTAGGCAGGCCTTTTTTCTGCTAGTTGACTTTTTATAATTTAATCATTGCTGATCATTTTTATAAGTGCTACATTTTAAGTTTTAAATTTTTATCGAACATGTAATAGCGCCTTTTAACTTGGGAAAGGCGCTATACAAATCATTTGTTGTTACTATTATTATTATTATTATTATTATCATTATTATTATTATTATCATTATTATTATTATTATCATTATTATTACTATTATTATTATCATTATTATTATTATTATTATTATTATCATTATTATTATTATTATCATTATTATTATTATTATTATTATTATTATTATTATTATTATGCGTAATGCATTATGTAAATTAGAGTTTGAACCGAAAGATGTGATTTCTTGACAAAATTATATCTACTTTCTTATTTTTTTTTTTCTATTTTTCGCTCTTTTCTTATTTAAACGTGTAAGCACACGTTTTCTATTAATTTCAATAAAATTTGCCGCTATTTTTTGAAAATAAGAATTCCGAAAACAAAAAGGTGGCGGCACATTTTGCCTTAATTGAAACTTGGTTTTTGTCATTGAAAGTTAAGTTAGCTAGGCCAATGCTAATTGCATATCAAATAGCCAGCTTGTATGTTGAACCATTTGGAAATCCTCCCTTTTCCCATTATAAATTATTTAGGGTTTTACCATTCAATGGTTAGTTAACATAATTAATTTTGTATCAACTATAAGTGATGTCAGTCCATCCAATTAACTTCAAAAGATGATTCCTTGATTGTAGTACAGGTACTGCAAGTTCTATTTTAGCCCTAGAAAGCTTTACGGGGGAGGAGGGTCAAATTGATCCCTCCCCCTGGATTTTTTCGACCTCAAATTTCTGCCGTTTGACCAATTCCGAAAAGCTTTTGGGGTTCTCCCGGGGTTTTTCTTCCTTCAGAAAGTTGCGTTGCGCTTTCCAGCAATGTTTACCGAGACTGACTGGTGGTCAATTCCCAAGTCCAACTTCATTTCTCCCAATTCAGAGTCAACCTGCGCTCGCGTAATCACTGCAAAGCTTCATGGAGTCGCTAATTGTGGGCGATCTGTTCGGGTCCATGCACAATTAACTATTAATTAATTAATTAATTAGTTACTTTATTAATTAATTAAGAGTTAATTAATTATGTATTATTTATTAATCAACGCCCTCTCTGCTTGATATTTCATATTGGTATAATCCACTCGCTCAACTCACTCCGAACAATAGTCGCTTGTAGCGGTATAAACCTTGATGGGTTGAAAACATCGTGATCTTCCCCATCGATCCAGGTCTTAGTTCCCGTTTGTGGTAACCTCACTTTAACTCTTTTTGGGTAGCTCATCCACAGTAGGAATGGATGCACGGATTCGAATGATGGCTTCATTTGCCTGCCTCGAGTCACTGCTTGGGCGGATATTTCTCGGCCTTTGGTACAATTACTACCGGGTTCATCCATGGGGACTTATAGCAGCGAAATTACTTCTCATCTTCACAGTAGTGTGTTTTCCTAGTAGTGGCACACTTTTTCCTCGGATCATGAGCAGTGTGGAACGTGTGGTTTGAACTAGCCGTACCCGACGATTAGTAGTTTTGGCAATTAACCAGAATTTAATAAATATGTTGCCATACATCAATACAATTATTAGCCTAACGTAAAAATTATTATCTTTTGTCTATGATGTTTTCGGTTCACTCGCCTATTTCTCCTTCATTCACTCGAATCACAAGTGTCTTCAAAATCAATACAATCGTCGCCATTATAGTTATATATATCTCATTCCCAGTTTTACGCTGCCCATTGAAAACCGCGGAGAAACTATATGGGTGATATTTGGAAGGTCTTCGTGCAACGGTTTAGGGGTTCGAAGCTGAAACTGTCCACAAATAATTTTATGAATAATCAAAGGTTGGCTGTTTTTGTTTCATGATTCAATGTACAACGATACCAAATGCAAACTAAAGGTTGTTGCTCCTTTTCGGTGTCAAAGCTCCAAAAAGCATCTCTTACTATATTGTTAAAGATATATGTTAAGAAATACCTCTCTCCGAGATAAATAGCACATTTTAGCCCTAAAATAAAGGACTAACTCACATCTTTACTGGAGAAAACAATTTATTTAGTTTTCTTTTTTGACTCCCCGCTGAATCCTCGCGACGAATTTCATTATGCGAAGGACCTGGACCCTCCTTTGGTTTGAAATGCAAAACCTTGAAACCTGTGACGCGTCTTAAGTTTGGATGAGTTTATCCGATTAAAGTATTTATACCACAGGCTAAGAATTTACTGCAATCTGATTGGTTGAGAACAGTGGTATTTCAGTGCAATTTGAAATACTTTCATGAAGGTATTACAATTTCCATGGAAACTAACAACTTTTCGTGCTTTGTTTTCACTCTTGTATGACTATACTTTGTTGTGCTAAGCTAACCGGCAAATGCGCCTTCCGTGAAATACTGATACATAAACACCGGTGTAGATTCGTATTTGTTAAACTTGAAGCCATTTCTAACTCAAGTCCTACCAGAAAATCGATCTTCGGTCAATATTAGCAAATGCGCAAAGTCTCACAAATTGAAAGCTGAATCTGGTTTTGTAAAGGTATCTGACACTAAACTAGAACCTGACCTCAAACTCGAAAAGTTCAAAAAGATTCAAAACTAAAGTTGGACACCGATAAGAACAATATAATATGTTTATTTTTTTTTAAGAAAAATAAGCTTTTGGCTGTTTAGGGCGATGGAAAACTTTGGTGGGCGAGTAAAAACAACCGCATTTGAAGAAGTTCGATTTATTTCAGAGCAATTTACAATGACCAGCTAAACAATGATCCTATTTTCAAGTTCTTAGAGTTTGCAAATTGTTTACAAATGACCACTGCCAAACAGCAAGGAAAAGTTCTTACCGTTCAAAAATATCAGCGCAATTTCTGCACGTGTCGTAACGATTTGTTTTGACCTGCCATTTTCAATCTTCTTGCTCTCGAGCAGTCTCGGTCCAGTACTCCGCGCATCACTCATCGAGTAAAATCCAACAAATTCATTTACCCGCCCATCCTTTCTTCTGCCCTGCCTTACCTCTTTACCCGTTTTCTGACCAAGTTATGCTAATTTCAGTCCAACCCTCAAAACTGAATGTGCGACACAGCACATCCTTCGTCCAAGAACGGATACCGAATCTTGAACTAAAATGTCGACAATTATATATAACCAATTTTAGACCA
>JAOEHT020291876.1:0-10315 GCA_025448195.2 Parazoanthus atlanticus
TACCTTGGTAATTATTTCTTTTATCCGGTGCTGAGTTGTTTGTATCACATTTATTGAGCAATGAAACCATGGAAACTGGCTGTCATGGTGATGAGTTGTTTGTATTACATTTATTGACTCTGACTAAGTGAAAAAAAAATGAATTTTGGGCTGTTGAGTTACAAAGCTGTTGGAAGGACGAGAATAGAGGAGAAGAATGATTGAATATTTCCATGATCCCTCCACTTCTTGATCTACTCTTGTTTTGCCAGTTTGCAATGGGCAGTGAACATGGTGGAGACGACGAAGAAGAGACTAATGGAGGGGGACTGGATGTGAACGCCGAGCCAGCCATGTCATTGGCTATCGAGTCTCAGGACATACTTCAGCTGACTGTCACGAAAACGGGTCTGGATGTGTTCAAGAAACTAGGAGCCGTAAGTAAAACCCTTGCTCATGTGATTTGTCAGTATTTACGAATGGTTTCTTGGCACTGAAACAGTGTAGCGCATGCTAAGTGGGACTATTTACAAACCAGTCTTGACGTGAGGAGAACTTCAGGGATGGAAATAAGGAAATCAAATTTTAAAGGTAATGTTTTTTGCTTTACTGCAACAAAAGCGTTAGTTTAGGCAAAATTTTAGGGTTATTTGAGTATGTTGGCTTCTAAGCGCTCAGAACAAGACCCATGAAAGACAAAGCTGCCACAGCATGTTGTATTTTCCAAGTATCAAAGTAACGGGTCCAAACATGGTTAAGTACAAGCTAGAGGTTTTGCGTTTTCTTCGCTGCGAGGCTAGGAGCACACGGTTAAAGTTTTAGGTCAAGTTTTTGAATCTAAAACGAAGATCATCTTATTACGACTCTCGCTCACCCCTGCCGTTGACTGTAAATTTAACCATTATAGAAATCGTATTTTCAAAAATTGCTCTTGTTTTCATATGCTGCTACTGGGAACTTAAGCCGGTTCTAGCTTGTCATTGATTTGCAGCAGATCTGACCAATGAAATTTCGATTTTATCGTTTCAGGCGTTTGGCGAGGCAGTGTCGCTGCAGCCAGGGGGTGCAGACCTTATAGACAGTGTGCCGCCCTATGAAGTGCGAAATGAGGTACAACCACAACCACAACAACATCAACAACAGCAAGAAATCGTATTATTTGGCTTGTATTGTGTGTTGCGCACTGCATACTGTACCGATGGGTGCCTTTCTTCTTGTGTTTGTAACTGTTCACCGTAGACTTCTTCAATTCTGTTTCGTTGACCCTATCCAGCCCCAATTTTTTTTAAATAGGATTGTTTGGAGTTGCTGGGCCCAGGGGAGGGGGCGGAAAGTGTGCACGTCCTGCAACTTCAAACATGTTGATGTGATGCAAACCAAAATCGGTATGCTAGTTAATTAGTCAAATGCGAAACAGCTAATATTTACTGCTGTCACTTATGACGACATATGACGTTACAATTGCGCCATCTTGGATTCATTTGCCACCATAATGAATTTTTGACAACATCTTAATTGGTTCAAAGTGTATTTTAAAGTTTTGAAACAGCCTTCCTGCCACCAAAACTGAAATTCTAAAATAAATGCCACAAGAAATTGTCAAATCTGTCTTTAGAACACGATTGCCATGGTAACAGGTCAGTGAATTAATGTCAAAATGTTCCCTAATAAGGTTTGGGAAGAGTTGTGAATGTGCAAGTGCGGGCACCATCCCCATCCCCCTCCCCCTCCGGCCGGATAGGATATTTATCTAAGAGGTAGGAGGCTAAGGGCAAAAAGACCAAGCGGATTTTCTGTTGGTCAACATCGAGAATATGTTTATATAATCTGGTAATTGTCTGTCCTTTTCCATACTTTGCAGCTTGGCATGGGAATTACAGTGAGAGCTGGTGACGATTTTGAGGTAACGACAGTAGGCAAGAGGAAAACTTGCTTCGCTTTATTACTGATAAATATAAAATGGAAAGAATCCAATACAATAATTGGAAATAATTTTTTAAGCTTTAAGAAGAAAGATAGTGATAGCGAGACTGTTTAAAAATGACAATGAGTGTGCGATTGCGTGAGTGACAGTGAATCTGCCGGCAGTCTTTGGCCACATTACCTTATTTGGGTAATGTATCAAAGGAGAACGCAAGCACGCAGGTGAACGAGATTCCAACTTTTTTTCCACTTCTATAGTATTTAACTATTCAACTGCAATCGAGTGGTGGGTTGTCCTAAACTCTTGGTTGATAATCTCGGACCATAAATTTGGATGAGGTGTTTAGTGGAAAGAAAGCAATTCTTGAAATGTATTTACCGAATATTTCGTTTAAATTAGGTTTAAAATTCAGTCGAGTAAATTCAGTAAACAGAGGAAACTCACAACTGCAATCAGCAGCGTTTGAATTCAGTGCTGCATTATTTGTTAGGTCATTTGTTCTTTTTGCAGAAATGTTCTTGCGTCTGAAGTGTGGATTTCTGCATAACGTACCTAGAGCTGTTTTCTGTTGTAAATGTAGTGGTGTATAAAGAGGATGTAATTATTGAACGCTGCTACTATGTTTTGCAGGTTCCTGCAGGAGCGGATCCAAAGGAGAAGAGAGTAGCGGTTACCGCTGGCCATTCACTCCCCCTGAGATTCGGAAAGACATTCAACAGAAGAACGAGTCGATATGTTAAGAGCGACGGCCTGGGGCCAAGTATTGGTTTGGAGGTAAGCCAAAGTCGTTTAGTGTTATTTACCAAAGCCAGCCAGTTTTAGAGTCGTGCTATGAGTCGCGAATTAAACCATTTCTATATACCGAGTCAACCGAGTTCCATAGAAAATTTAACTCGTAATGTTTGTTGTAGAATCGATTTGGTTCATAGATTAGAGGGTTCAGATCAATGTTCTACTGGCTATCGTAATGTCCCGTTTTCTCGAACAAGTTGTTTTAAGCCAGTTTTCACGATCATGCGCGGAGCAAGGTTAGGGTCCACACGACCTGCGAACACGACAGATTTGGTGAAGAAGGCATAAAGATTGATAATTTCTGAAAGAAGATAGGCGATAAAACTTCATACGTGTCACAGAATAATGTTAACAAGAGTTGTGGCCACTAGCAAAACCCTAACCTTGCTCTGCGCATGGTTGTGAAACTGGCTTATTCACTCTATATTATGAAGCCTTTAGTAACGCGACACAAACTGCACGAGTTACACCTGTTGCATTGTAAAGCGCGGTTGTGTAAACACCAATGCAGTGTTTTTAAACGCCCATCTCATATTTGCTGTTTGCATCAGCTTTTTGTTTTATGTTTTGAAATGTATTCAGAGCTTGTGAATTTCAGGTTGAGGGTTTCCACGAGCTGAGGACTGTATCCATCAAACAGGCTAAAGTTGCATTCTATACCATTATGCCCAAGAAAGTGAGTGCTTGAAGAGTGGGTAAAGGACTAACAGGCTTACGGAACGTATATAGGCGTTCTCTTTATTCGTATATAACCTGTGACGTCTCCATTCAGATGGATGGCGAATGATCGTAAACATAGTGTGTCATTTCCTATATTTCCTTTTTTCTTTTGTTTTGTTCTTTTCTAGTCACACTCTAAGTTTGCTTGTTCTGATGTTAATATAGACCACTTTCATAATACGCCCTAGTGACCCTGAACAAAAACTTTGAGTCGAGGCTAGGAAGGCCGAATTACAGCAAATGTATGAGAACTTGGGAACTTGACCTCGACTTGAAGTTTTTGTTTATGGCCACTGGAGCATATTATGAAAGTGGTCTATCCTCTACAGCTAATGCGTTTTATTTTGTGTTAAACATATGTTTTTTTCGTCAAACATTACTGCAATCTATAGATGGTACTGATTACAGTCGTTCAAAATAGATATGATTTGAGGAACGATATGATGCACTTTTGCTCCTTCCAAGACTGCTACCAAAAGAGGTTGAAAACTGTCAAATTTGGTAGTGTCGATATAATTCGATCACTACTTCAGTTGAACCAGCTCTAGATTTTACTTTACTTTTAAACGCTTCTGAAAAACTTGTCTTTAGTTGTCTCTACCAGCAAGAATCTCCACCCTAAAATAAATACGAATAAAAAGTAAACAAAATCTCAAAATTGTTTGTCTCGTAAGATCCTGAAGATAGAAATCTGAATGACCAATGCTATGAATATAAAATTACGAAAGGTTAAAATCTGTTGTTTTTTAAAACAAAACTTTCTAAAAGCGGTGGTAAAATACTTTTGAAAAACTAAAGACACATTGTTAAACTGTTAATTAACATTAACCTTCATTTTTTCTAAATGCATTTAATTTAGTAAATTACCATTTTGCGTTTACACCATAACTGATCACAGCATTATTTTGAAATAGAGAATGTGACATCACAGGTAAACGAGGAGACGTCATGCATGGAGCGTCTGAGGACGGTTTGAATTGCACACCTGAAACACTTGCACTTGCACCTGAAGCACTTGTACACTTGAATTACTTGTACACCTGAAACACTTGTACAGTTGAATCACTTGCACTCTTGAATTACCTGTACACCTGAAACACTTGCACACCTGAAATATTTGTACACTCGGATCACTTGTACATTTGAATCACTTGAACGCCCTCGAGTCATTTGTACACCTGAAACACTTGTACACTTGAATCACCTGTACACCTGAATCATTTGCACACCTAAAACACTTGTACACTTGAATCACTTGCACACCTGAAACACTTGTACTCTTGAATCACTTGTACACCTGAAACACTTGTACACCTGAATCATTTACACACCTGAAACACTTGTACACTTGTTCACCTGAATCATTTGCACACCTGAAACACTTGTCATTGGAATAACTTGTACACCTGAAACACTTGTACACCTGAAACACTCTTACAACTGATTCATGTTACTTGAACCATTTGTACTTTTGAGTCATTTTTACACTTAAGAACATTTATACACTTGAAATACGTAAACCCACAGCTGAAGATAAATTTAAAAGTTACAATTAAACAGCTAAACCTCAAATAAATCGTTATGCAACAGATGACAATCATTTAAATGTATTTTTCATTTGACAATATAGTTACATTTAAGATTGCCATTTTAAACTTATTTTAAACACTAGCGGGTTACGTTGTGTTTTTTTTTTGCTTTTTTATAATCATACAAATTTCATTAATTAAAATTGTACGGTAACACTTGTGTAAATAGCATAACTATTTCGGTGAACCATTTGTTTAATACTCTTAACACAGAAAAATAGGACGTCAATTGCCCAGTGATCCTGTAGTTTATAAATCCATCCGCTCCACTGCATGCGTTCATCACCTCATTTGGGCCTTGTTTCCTTCCTACGACGCTACCTTTACTTCCTTTGTTTTGTTGATTTACTCTTTATTTTAGATAGATAGGAGATCAACAGAAAACTTATATTTGCTAGATAGATGCATGTTTCAAATGAACCAGTGGTCTTTGATATTTTATCAGTTGAAAAACTTGACACAGTTGTGGAAGAGCCGTCCTCCAGTCCTTACATTTACATGTCTATTTTCTTCCCCTAGTTGTTCCAAGGTGTGTCGCTGGCTGTAGTGGTACAGGTGGAGTCAGGAGATGGGCAGAAGATTGTCACTATTCGTTCACCGTTACAGGTAAGTCTAACACGGCCATCAGAGGCAACTCTTACTGCTAACTGAAAAAGTTCTTTTAGCTATAGAACTAAGTTGCCAACATTTACCACTATTTTCATGGCTATGGGACCCTTGAGGTTTTGTCGTCCCTGTGATGTAGTCGACCGACCAAAACAGATTAGTAGACTGAAGTCTGAAGACAAATTGAACAACCACAATCAGCACCACTCAAACCTCCTGAATTTGAACGTGCGCACAGCTCTGTTTAAAAAAAGATTTGATTGACGGCAGGCCAAAACAAATTCGGAGTTATGAAAAAGCGCCGCTGAATGAAAACAGTGGTAAAGGTCCTCCATTTTGTGTCTTGGGACGAGTAGAGTTCTCTTGCTTTTTTCACATTGTAAAGTTGGTAGTTTCCTGCTGACTTGGTTTGTTATGACCTGCTAGTGTTCTTACGCCATCTTTTATTTACAGCGCGACGCGCCAAACCATGGCCGCCAGAATTAATTTATACAGTAAGTTTTTGCATAGTTTGTGGTTTGGAACTCAAAAGTCCTGGTTACTGACAGACTTAATTAGAAAATTGATCAAGCACATCTTCAGTGATTGGCTGATTCCCAACTACAAATTATGCAAGAAGTTACTGTATAAATTAAGTTTGGCCACGATTTGGCGCGTCGTGCTGTAATATGACCGTTTAAAAGGGAGTAAATTCAGTTAGATTCTACACATGCGCGAGATACGGTAACCTTGCCCCTTTTGTTCGTTTACCCGATTTCCCCAGATTCACAACCATTTTCCAATTCCGTTGGAGCTGTGTGTAAAGAAGGACACAAGTTTTTCCAAGGTGACAGTGATCGAGGAGAACTCCGTGTACAGTGTTCCACTCGTGTTGGCCTACCGTGCGGGACTGTATCTCAAACCCGCGGGATTCGGGTAAGTCGGTCAGTTTATCACTACTCTGTGTACAGTGTTCCACTCGTGTTGGCCTACCGTGCGGGTCTGTATCTCAAACCCGCGGGATTCGGGTAAGTCGGTCAGTTTATCACTACTCTGTATACAGTGTTCCACTCGTGTTGGCCTACCGTGCGGGACTGTATCTCAAACCTGCGGTATTCGGGTAAGTCTGTCAGTTTATCACTACTCTGTGTACAGTGTTCCACACGTGTTGGCGTACTGTGCGGGACTGTATCTCAAACCTGTGGTATTCGGGTACGTCTGTCTTTAACTTGTATTCTGTGACAAACAAATAAATTTTTGTTGTTATTATCATCATCATCATTATTATTTTTGTAATTATTATTATTACTTTTATTAATTAGTATTATTTTGGTAAGTTAGTCAATCAGTCAATCACTACTCCATGCATAGTGTACCAGCCCGCCATGCGTGACTGTACCTCAAACTTACGAGGTTTGAGTAATATCATTAGAATTTTGTTTAGATTTATCTTTTATAGGCTTTTGTTTTACTTTCAGTTTCACCAGCAATCTTTTAGTTATAATGATTCATTCTAGACATAAGAAAAACAGAGTACTAAATGCTCTATTTGCTGTTTATTGTGTGACTCAGTTATGGTGAAACTACAAACCCACTGGTGTGGACGGCTCTGGCCAACGCCGGACACCGTGTGTTCACTTGCACTCCACCGACAAGTGCAGTCGCACCCTTCTTCATTGAGGTACTTTGACTGCTGTGTATTTACATCCACTCCAACTCGAGGGCTCTTTCTATCTTCCTTCAGCTTCGCTAATTTATCACATTATAGGGACCTTACGATATTAGGATGGCGACGTAACTACAGCTTGGAGGTTGACAGGCCAGTCGCCTATTCCTGTAGAAAAACTTCGGATTATGGATCCTCAAACTTTCAACAAAAGGCAAACAAGGCTAGGGGTCAATGTGGTACCTCACTTAGCGAGCGAGGGTAGTATGACGCACCTTGGCCAACGAAGTTCATACCGCAGCGGCTGATAGAGCTGGTTGGCGAAGAGTGTTGAGACCCTATGTGCCATGTGGCACGAAGTAGTTAAGCGAACGTCAACTCAACGGCAGATAACAATAGGTCCAATTAAAGACTACAATAAACTGCGTGTAAAACGCACGAAACGATAAATCTTCACACACAAACAGCAAAGCGCAAGTTCAGGTCTCTAAACAACGTGAACAGCAAAATAAGACTCTTGTTTTTTGCTCTGATACTCAGGCACCTTGTCAAAGAGTGTAGTAACAGTTGATGATTCATAAATAAGACGAAACAGATAAAGATAAAGAAAAAGTAACATTCCAGCAAAAGTCATCGTAGCCGTTTTCGCCCTAGAATCGTAAGGTCCCAAGTATATCACCAGTCTCAGAGCAAGACAGGCTTACTCAAGTGAGAAACTGATTACAACGTTCCTGCGTATCTATGACAAGTGTTACTTTGGTTTATGAATTTTTAAGGCCTTAAAAAGATCTTATGTTTACAAGATTCACTACTCTTGGTCTTAAAAGGTCTTAATTGAAGATACATGTTATTGTATGTTTTTTAGAATTCTAGTTTTTAAGCCAAACTTTAGCTACCACGATTTTGTTTAGTAGCTACCTATAAGTTAGCCATTTTTCAAGTAGCGTCTCATGTAGAGTTCGTGAAATAACAACTTGCACTGTTATACTGACGTGGGTGTATTTATTTGTGTTACAGAATGGTTTTTTGCAAATTTTTTTATTGGAACTACAGCTGTAGACGTGAAATGTGTCTTAAGTTTGCTCAATTTTGATCTTAAAGTTCTTAAATTTGTTCATTTTCCGTGTTTTTTGGGGTTTTTTCCTTAATATTTTCCCTTTTTTATTGAAATTATTGTAAACCCAAAAAAGCACAAAAATAAATCATCAATCAAAAAACAAAAAAATTCCTAAAAAAGTAAAAGTAACGTCCATGCACCCGCCGTATTCACTTGCAAGTATAACAAACGTTTTGTGAGGAAACGTTTCCATATTCACATTCCCTTAGCTTCAGGCAACTGTGCTAGTGCTTCTACAGTACTGTGTTTACCACCATTCAACCATACGAATTTGCAAACCCAATTGAGAGTAATGTCTGTTGTTCCAGGTTGACTGCGAGAAAGCCCATTTTACGATGAAGTTGGGGATGGTGAAGGATTCCCCTTCATACATTTTCCACTGTTATCCACCTGTGATCCTCCACAACTACCTGCCGTATACCCTCCACTACATGGTGGACGTGAGTTACACTCTTGACTTCATCCAACCAAAACTTATCAACTAATTACAGCGCAGTATATTGAGCAGCGAACTATAAATAGCTTTAAATCTGCCCTTACCATGCGTCTGATTCTCGACCACTGACCATCTTATTTCGTCTGTTTTGCACTATGTATGTAGGTATGTACGTGTGTATGTATGTATGTATGTATGTATGTATGTATGTATGTGTGTGTGTGTGTGTGTGTGTGTGTGTGTGTGTGTATGTATGTATCTACCCTTGGCTTGACTGAACTGTAGTCCGTTTCACATGCACCAAATGTTGACATCCACGTATTTACTTCAAAACTGATGACATTTGCTCGACGTCACATGGCGATTTGAATCCGAACTGCATCGACAAGCCAAGAAACGGGATAATAATTCAGAACGAATTTCACAATTTTGAGGTTCAGCTTTCGCTCTCAATACTTCACTTGTAGCAACTGTCAAGTTCAGGAGCGGCCTTCTACTAAAAACATGTGACCACGTGGCCGTTTCCAAATATGGAAAACAGAAACAAAGAGAAAAATAAAAATCTCTAAAACAATGTTAAATATTGCTAAATGATGTTCTGCAGTGATAACAGTATGTATGTTTGTATGTTTGTATGTGTGTATGTAAACATTAGTTATAAAGTTGGCACAGTTAAAAAGTGCTCGATACGAATGTAGATAAAATGTTAAAAGGTAAAATATGAAGATGAAACTGTCTTAAAACATAAAACTATTAAAATTACTCGAGTTCGACGCTCGATGGCGATCATCAGACTGGATATTTAAAAGCAGTGAGTGAGTTAATATACATGTAGGCGTAAAAGTGAATAATTAAGGGGCTTGAAATTGATTCCATAAAACTTATTGTCATGCTTGTATTTAGCCAACAGTTCAGATCTTTTTTTCAAGAGATATTTTTGTCAGTATTTAAACTGCAGATTTTTTCTGCAAGGCACAGGTTGCATTGTTTTGAACCGCTTTGTATGCTGTCGCGCGCTCAATAATTGGCCATTTGATTGTGAATTCCTTTTTCGGATCGCTTTAACTCCCATAGAAGCTTGGAAAGGGTTGTGCTTTCCGAGTATTTAATGTTGGTAAGGACATCTTGTGGTTTCTGTAGCGGGATTTGAAGTCGTGCTCTGTCATGCATGCCGGTGTAGTGCACAGGGACTTCGTCTTTGGCATAAACCGTGGCTTTGTAGACAACACTTGGCGTTAGACACGCTCCTTCCAGTGGGCAATTAACTCTGTCTCGGCAGTTGCATGTATATAGCAAAAACGGCTATGGAAATTTGTTCTCTTATATACATTTTTTTTCTTATATACATATTTGAATTGGTATATCTGATGATATCGTAAACGCTTTTCTCGAAATAAATCTGGTTTCTTTGCAGGCTCGGACTACAACAAGGCACGTGCTGCGCTGAGCATTACAGGTACCAGTCCCCTTGTTGTTAACCTCCACACGGCCTTTCTCGCACTGAGTT
>JAOEHT020291965.1:0-10314 GCA_025448195.2 Parazoanthus atlanticus
TACGCAACTGAGGCGTTCAATCGTACACAACTGAGGTGTTTCATTCAAGCACATCTGAGGTGCTGATATACATCATACGCACCTAAGGCGTCAAATCGTACACAACTGAGGTGTTTCATTCAATCACATCCGAGGTGCTGATATACATCATACGCAACTGAGGCGTTCAATCGTACACAACTGATGTGTTTCATTCAAGCACATCCGAGGTACTGATATACATGATACACAGCTGAGGCGTTCAATCGTATACAACTTTTATTTTGTTCATACACATCTGAGGTGCTCCTGTACTTATACGCAACGGAGGCGTTTACTCATCATACACATCTGAGGTGTTTAATTCATGCACATCGATCTGATTGCCAATATACTTTATACGCAACTGAGATGTGCAAAAATCAATTCATCTGTGATATCTATAATCGTGTAAATCTAAGATGCTGGTATACCTTGATCATACTCAACCAAAGATATCAAATCAAAACACATTGCTCATACGTAACTACTGCAGGTTCTTGGTAATAAGTCGTATAATATCGAAAACTATACAAATGTCGCTCAATTTACTTATACACAAACCCTCCGACCACAGCCAATTGGAAGACAAAAATGTTTCTGGCCTTTTGAAACTAATTTAAGACCGTCGGTGCCTTTGATGTATCACGGAAATTATGTAAGACCAAGATTAACGTACTTCTTATCCCAAAATCATTCATTGATTACCTGTGCTAGAATTTATTAGTAATTGCTGGTTTTCACTCAATCCCCGGGGATTCAAATGACAAAGGGCATGGTGGCCATGTTTATGCCCCTAACAAAAGAAACTAATTACAACTCCATTGTAAAAGGGCACAAACATGGCGGCTCTGACGTCACATGAAAACCAAGAATTGGAAGGGTGCGCTATTATTATCGAGAATAGGTAATTTTCACTCTTTTGGGTCATTAGGAATAAATCCAATAGTTTGGACCTCCAAGCTGAAGTTCCTCAACAACAGTGTTTCAAAGATTAAAATTTTTGAACGATATATTGGTTAGAGATTAGCGGTAACGTGTACTAAAATTCACTGGGAGTTAAAACACACAGGTAAACATTTCGCAAAATAATTTTAGTACTTAATGAAGTAGTTACTTGTACGCGTATAATAACAGCTAATGGAAAATACTGAAATTAGAAAATTTTTACATAGCTGGTGTCCTATCGGCTGTAGTTAAGCAGTTGTCAAGGTGGGATAAACGCTAAAATCTCCAAATTACTGAATGCATTCCGAGCACACAACAACCGAAGAACTATTAAAATGAATTCGTCCTTACCGGTAACTTTGAGAAGAGCTCAACCATTACGCGAATACTTTGCAGCAATATGTCCCTCAATAAAGATTGCTACGACCTCAACTTTTTCTCTCTAAATCCGAAAATATGAGACTAAGTTAAGAGTCTGCCATAGAATTCTGGTTGCTAGAATACCAAAATGGCAAGTGGAGAATCTTTTCGTTAGTAAACAACTTAAAAGCAATTAGATGTGAATTGATGAAAACGTTTTATAATAAGTTACCCATGGCTCTAGAGTTACTAGTATCGCGAAACGTCCAGAAGAGAAAGACTATTATCCCTAATCGTAAGTTGCATTTTATATTATTTGATACATATACAGCCAATAGTGACGATCTAAGACTTTCATGTATTTTAAAATGGTTTAAAAAGGTCATTCTTAGCCTCCAATACAATCGCTGGACTTTTTCCCTTTGCGAAAGGTTTTCTACCTCTTGCAAATTCCTACCATTTTAGGCTAAGTCCAAGAAGAACTAAACTGAACAATATAGCAATGTGAATTGTTTTCAAAATCATTGCTGATTCCGTTGATTTACGAAACAAGGTTGTAAGTGACTCATTAAACAAAACTTACTTACAAACGGATTTGTTCCCCATTTTTTTCATATCGAACTGTCTCGAATAAGTTGTTAAAGGTAAAAAAGTGCTGCTTTAGGAATTTCTGATAACTATCTCGAAAAAAGTTATCTTCGTTCCAAATATGTTACAGGAACGTCGGTGACTCACTCAGGTTTTGAGGCAAGATCGTAAACAAGGATTTAAGTATTAACAGAGGCGCTCAAATTGAATAGATCACTAATTTGTGATCCATTCGTGTGAATTCAGAATTAAAATTAGACACTTCTGAAAAGCCTCTCAGAAGTTGCTGCATGGTATTAAATTTGCGATAAACTTTTCCGTTGTTTAATATGCACTTTCTTTTGTACATTTTTAGGGAAAAATATTTTAAGAGGTCAGGCAATCAACAAAAACTAAATGTGGATAATTTGGATCACTTTTAGTGTTTTTAAAGTATGAGTAAATCTCATCAAAGATTTTGGAAACTGGGTCGTTCGCTTATTGGCGGTTTTTCCTATTTCAAGGCACTGATTTCATTTAAGACTGCCCATCTTCATATAAAATACGATAATGCAGCCTTTACACTAATAGTGTTATTTAATTAGTGTTATTTAAAAATATATTTGAATTCATGTGACCCAAAATCGGTTTCAATTATTTAGGGTAATTATGAATCTCGCAAGAAAGCTCTCATATGAACGCTATTCTGCTCAGGTCAATGAGAAAAATTTTTTTTCTCAAACTGAAAAAAATATGTATGTAATTTTGAAGAAAACAAGATTAATTAACATTGAGAAAAATATCAAGAGCGCTCAGAGACAAGCAAAACTTATGACGAAAACAGCTATCTTAAAAATATCAAGCCATGGATACGACAGAGAAGATTTGCATGTACTGTCAACTTGTTGTTAATGTCCTTATTTAAATATGGGCTACAAGGTTGGTTGTAGCTGGCTTGACCAAATACTTAAGCAACTGACATCGACAATTTAAAGGTTGAGCTATGAAGTTTGGATATGTTAAAGTTCCCATCCTAGTTTTGATTGAAAAATCGGACAGGAAACTAAGGAAGAAGATCATTACCGATCCCACCAATCCTTTATACTCAGGAGTAGAAGTGGAATATTGGAATATGAATATTTGATTATTTTTGCCGAGAAATATGAATATCGGTCAAGTTTGCAAGGGAATATGAATATCAAGGTTTTTCGACGGCATGCCTTGTTGAGCACTCTATCTGGAGTGTACCATTGTCGTTAGCGTATATGCGTAGCCCACTTGTCTTTCTAGTTTGAGCACTCTGACATGGTACGAAAGTCCCACATGCGTGGGATTTTCTGAGGCGGCTATATAGCCTTCCCTCAACTCCAGCATCAGCACTGCACTGATGAGGCCCAGGAGGCCGAAACAGTACTGTCTGCAGTTAGATATGCTCCTTGGCGCATGCCTTGTTGAGCACTCTATCTGGAGTGTACCAGTCGTTAGCGTACATGCGTAGCCCACTTGTCTTTCTAGTTTGAGCAGTCTGACATGGTACGAAAGTCCCACATGCGTGGGATTTTCTGAGGCGGCCTTCCCTCAACTCCAGCATCAGCACTACACTGATAAGGCCCAAAATGCCGAAACAGTACTGTCTGCAGTTAGATATGCTCCAATATGTATATTGATTGATTATTTGAAAAAGTGTTATTGGATAGTTCAACTTCACTAACTTAAAGTGGTAAAATTGGACCAGATAAATTATTTGACACGTTGTCTTGGAAATGTGAAGGAAAAGAAACAATGACAAAGTATCATTATTATATAATTCTAACCTACAATTTTAGTCGTCTCGTTTGCTTTTAACTTTTCTTCACTGGTCTTTTTGCTACAGTTATATTTTACAAATACATCGAAATATATTAATTTACGGTTTAAGGTAATTCCAGAAATTTATTTGGAACTTTTTAAATCATGTCTGATAATGGAAATAGAATATTCTAATTATTATTTACTTCCATGACCAACAAGAATGCCGTCTTACTCAAGGAGAAGTATTTCTTGTGATAAAGTTTTGCTTTGATCTTCATTACATTCTGACGCTTGAAATCATAGCTTCCTACCAAGAAAGTTTTTCACACTCTGGATGCATTTTTACCTGTGTAAACAGAATAATAATCACACTTTATATTTACAATTCGTTCTGAATTCTAATGCCCAAACACGCTTTACAATATTTTTTACTGTTAAAATAATGTGATTAAAATAGATAAATTATATATATAGATAGATAGATAGATATAGATATTAATCATAAAGATAAGCGACTAGAAACACTCGTATGTAGCAACTCCGAGTTTCATGTTGGTTGCAATCTTCAGGCTACAAATGAAAAGTAAATTTCAAAACTCTTTAAAGAAGTTGGAAGTCCATGTGGGGCCACGTGCGGATGCGTTTACAATAATATTCAGGAGAGGCGTGAGAGTTTATAGATTACGTAAAAAGTGTTTCTAGTCGCTCATCTTTATGATTATTACAGCTCTGTGCAAACATTGAGCACTCTGACTACGAACTGGTCACACGCCCTCATGTAGATATAGATATTACATATTTTAATACTGGCTAATCGAGAGAGTGTCTTTGAAAATTAAGTCTTAAGACAATATTTAAAACTACAACAGATATTTAGATGACTCTTTCTTTCATATTACTTCTATCCTCACTTGAAAGCTCCAGAGGATTCGCAAATAACTAATTTGCAATTGTAATACAATGGTCTTCCTTGCATGTGACCGGAATGTACGTAATACGCGATGAAGCAATTTAAGATGCAGTTTTATGCAGAAATGATATACTATCACCAACAGAGGAAGGCCATGAGAAGTTTAGTACTCTTTCTTTTAATAATTCAGCAGCAAAGCCGCATTTTGTCAGTAACTGGGCACGGATCGAATACATGAAATAAGATATTTTAAAATAAAAAATAAAAAATATAGATATAAAACTAATGACAGCTCCCCGTAAGGGGCTTTTCAGTGCCATGGTACACACATTAAATTATAAGGGTTAAAAACTCCAACTGGCAGGAAGGCTGGCCAGAAGGCTACTTACACCAGCGTGGCCGGCGGGCAGAGGACTCGAGCTCGGGACCTCCGGGTTACGAGTCAGCGCTTTAAACCGCTCGGCCACGCTGCCTTCCTTAAAATCTTAAAAGACTTAAAATTTATGACTCATGCCTTAATCTACTTGAGTGGATCTTTACGTGAACTGGTATGTGCACATGTATGTTTATGTGTATCTGTATCTGTACCTGTGTGGTGGGTTAAGGTGCATGTGCATGTGTATGTGTGTGCATACTTATGTTAGTTTAATTTACTTTCGGAAATCACGTTACGAGCCTTGTCCACCCTTTCTTCAGGCCAACCTCTTAACAACCGGCAATGTATTATATCCTGATTGTGACGCTGTTTATTATTGGCCAATCAGCTGAGGCGGGTCAAGTGTTCGATTACGACGGAGTTCGTAAGTAGATATTGTTCATATAGTCAACAGGTAGCGACACGAATATTTTGTAATTTCCCACGACTATAATATCAGACCGTCATAACCGCGGGTGCTGTCATGTAGGGGCGGAGCTTAATCCGTTTTATTATCAGGTGAACGTAACACACACAGTTTGACGAATGAAATTGGTAGTGGGTAGTGGTTAAAGGTAGTGTTACTGTTACTGTTACTGTTACTGCTACTGTTAGTGGTACCACTAGTGTTAGCGGTAGTGGTAATGCTAGTGCTAGTACTAGTACTAGTACTAGTGTTAGTGATAGAGGTAGAGGTAGTGGAAGTGGTAGTAGTTGTAGTTGTAGTAGTAAAGATAGTTGTAGTGCTAATGCTAGTGTTATTGGTAATAGTCGTGGTAGAGGTAGTCCTAGTGCAAGTGTTAGTGTTAGTGTTAGAGTTAGTGGTAGTAGCATTGATAGTGGTAGTGTTAGTGTTAGTGTTGGTGGTAGTGTTATTGGTAATAGTCGTGGTAGAGGTAGTCCTAGTGCAAGTGTTATAGTGTTAGAGTTAGTGGTAGTAGCATTGATAGTGTTAGTGTTAGTGGTAGTGGTAGTTATTGTGGTAGTGCTAGTGCTAGTGTAAGTGCTAGTTTAAGTTGTAGTTGTAGAGGTAAAGGTAAAGGTAGTGGTAGTAATAGTGAAAACGGTAAGGTAGCGATAGTGGTAGTGCTGGTGGTATTGGTAGTGGTTGTAGTTGTGGTAGTGTTTGTGGTAATGATAATGGTCGTGGTAGTGGTGGTGATGGTGAACATCGGTTACTGATATGTTCTTTATAGAAGTTGCTAAAGCTTAAACACCAACAAAATCTGCATTGAATATATGAAAAGTATGCACAAATTGTACATACAATTATGTCTTGAAAAGCTTGGTAATTCGCAGTTCTTCCTTTTGGTAGTATAATACGTTTTGAATATTTTCCGTTACCAATAAAAATTTCGACTTAAAGATGTTGGAAATTTTTTATGTCTGAGATATTGTCTCCAAGTTTTCTTCGAATAGGTTTTGCCCTTGAATTTGATATACAGGAAGTTCAAAGAGAAAATGACATTGGTTTTCCATTTTTGGTAAATCGCATTATGGAACTATGGGTTTCTTGTTTTCTGTTCAGTTGTTTCAACCATTAAACAATGTTTACCTGTACGTAATTTTGTCAGAGATTTTCATATTTAAAAATATTGTATTTGAAACATTTTATGGAAGAAAGGTAATGTTCGTAGCAGTGACCGTTTATTGATGCAGAAAATTCTAGTTTCATTGGTAGAATTTTTACTTTATTTAACAAAAAGTTATTGCAGTGAGCTTCCATGTTTTTGAAGCATTTCAATTGCGTTTGACCTTTATAGGCCCTGTTACACGAAGCAATTTTCTCTGCAACCTGCAATGCAATGCTGACGATAATGAAACATTGCAAATTGCTAGTAGATGTCAGACGTTTGCAACTCTTTTCGCAACTCGCAACGTAACTCATTCTTTGTCTGCGATAAAACTGGGTACGTCAGCGGCTTTTCGCAAAATATAAGCAAATGTGACGTAACTGCGAGAGTACGTTGCAAAGCTGATTGTTCAACTTTTTCTTCAACTTGCTTCGCAACTTTTAGTTGCGTTGCAAGTTGCAGAGACGGGTATTACACGCGCAATTTCTTCTGTAATTTGCTTCGCAATGACGTTGCGTTGCAGGTTGTAGAGAAAATTGCCTCGTGTAACAGAGCCTTTATAAGTCGATAATTTTCTATTGTTGTACTTGTGTAACATCTTCATATAATATAAGAAAAAGTACGTTTTCTTCAAAATGCTTCAGTGGTAACGATATTAAAATGAAAATGGTTAAGACAGATAAACGGACTGAAAAATTGGCCGGTTTTTATTGCAACTCTAACTGAATGTTTGTTTTGTCGATTTCTTTGACTTTAGATTGGGAAGCAGTTGGTTGCTACGAAGACAAATGGGACAGAGTCTTGCGACACTATTTTAAAGATGTTGGATACTTGAATAAGGCCGAACTTAAGAAGACTGGCTTTAGACCATACTTCGAAGCTTGTGCTACAGAGGCAAAGAAACACAACTATATTTCATTTGGAATCCAGTTTGCTTCTGAATGTTGGGGAGACGAAGATCCAACGCGAAACTACAGAATGCATGGTGTTGCGACAAACTGTGAGAGCAGCGATGCAGCTGGAGATTTGTTTCAAGTTGGAGGGAGCTTATCAAACTTTATCTATCGAGCCAAGCCTAGTACGTAATGCAAACTATTTTTACATTTCACATTCCAAATTTAAAGTCAAACTTTCAAACAAAGCTAGAATAATAATAGTAATAATATCAATATTAATAATAATAATAATAATAATAATAATAATAATAATGATAACGTTTTTGTTAAAATAATCAAATCAAACGTTTGGGCTTACGATAAAAAATTCAAAAAATTGTGAAAATATAAAAATACAATATATAAAGAGTGAAGATGATTAAGTTAAAACACGCTAGACTAAGTTAAAAAAGGCATCGATAAAAAATCTACATTGGAATCCTTAATTATTATCCTTCGTATAGTTTAAGAACAAATAAACTAACTTATGTTTATTTTCTCATTTTCCATTCATTCATTCATTCAGTCACTCAGTCACTCAGTCACTCAGTCAGTCAGTTAGTCATGTTCAGTCATATATTCCAGTTCACTTAACTCACTCATTCTCTTGCTCTCGCTTCTTTGTTTTTGTCCATCAGTTCTTACTACCATCCCTTTCTATTTCCACTCTTTCACTTATTCGTCTATTCTTTCTCTCGTATACAAATACGGAGTATGAAAATCGCTTGTTTGAAATTTTCCAGTTGATGGTGGATGGACTGAATTCGGATCTTACACCAAGTGCTCTAAGAGTTGTGGCGGCGGTACCCAGAAACACATGCGGTCATGTACCAATCCAGAACCTCTATTTGGTGGAAAGAAATGTATGGGACCATTGGAGGAAACAAGGGCGTGTGGACAAAAGCCTTGTCCGGGTAAGATTAAATGGTCTTTGTCATGCACTAGTGTACCTATTGGAGGGGGGCACGTATACTTCCTCACATGAACTATATCCAAGAAAGGTATGTGGGACCGCAAAGAGGAGAAGGCACATATTATATATATTGGGTGTCAGTTTTGACGTCAGGTCTGAAATTGGGTAATGAATGTTCATATTTTGGTCGGAAAACGGGTAAGGCTTTCACGAATAGGGCCGCTTGCCCAAATTGAAAATCATTGCTTGTTGGGACATCTAAGCTATTTACTTTGTTTTAAAGCACATTTTCTATTGAGATGGAAGATAGGCGTAATATCTATATCTTGGTTAGGTATTTCCAACACCAAATATAGGCAACGTATTTGTATTTTATGGTTAAACATAAAGTGAGTGGAAATTGCTGAAATTTATGTAATTGTTGCCAATATTTCTACAATTTGATATACAGAAAGATCCCCCTCAGTTATAAGCCTCCTCTTAATATTATAAGCAAGATAATCGGAGAAACATGTCCCAACATTAGTTTTGTCACGTTTTGAAGCTGACTGAAGTAATGGCATTTTGCCATTTCAATTTTTTATGATAAGGAGCAATATATTGGAAACTTGATCTCAAAAACTTCAAAGAAAAGTCTAGAAAGAGCTAGATGTAAAAGGTAAATAAAATTATTATAAACAATAACCTATTTTAGAAAATTATTTTTAGGCGACTTCACTCTTCACTCTAGTCTTTGTTTGTAAGCTCTTGATACTATTCCCTGATTAACCTAGAAAATATAAAGCCTCTAAAACTGTTACGCTGTGGCACATCATAATAAGTGAATGATTCTTTGGGTTGTTTTGATGCTCAGTGGATGGTGGCTGGTCTGAGTTTTCCGTCTGGAGCAGGTGTACCAAGACTTGTGGGGGAGGTAATCAGGAGCGTTCACGTACCTGTACAAACCCGCCACCAGACCACGGGGGAAAGGGTTGCATCGGACAGTCCAAGGATAGCCGGCCCTGTGGCACAGAGAAGTGTGCAGGTATGTCATTCTCACATACAGGAGTTGCTTCATATGTATTTCTCTACACTCAAACCATTACATACGAAAGAAAACATTAGATAAAGACAAATAAACATATCAACCAGCTAACTGTTGTTTTCCCGAATTAGCGATATGTTTAGTATGTAATCGAAGTGAGCGTAGTTTAGGTAAGATCTCGGACTACCAGGTCGAGCGTTGAACATTCTGCGACCTTCTTTTATCACATGCACACTGTCCGTGGTCAGTACAATAACTTCTTATTGCCCGCTGGCACGGATTTAATCAGATATAGAACACAATCTAAAAGCTGTTCTGACAACGTGCGCCATATTGGCTCCTGTGTCCTCTCTTTCGTATCCCATAATACTACAGTACAGGGAGCCCACACGCAACAGAAAAGGACGTTAAAGCTCGACGTTCTATCGGGGTACTTTAAAGAGCCCACCCACTTCTCGAAAAAGTTATGGTAATCCCTGTGTCGTAGTCTTTAACTCGAGGCACTACTTAATGTATCAAACAGAAACGTCTGTGAACCGCTCAGAGCGGTCTGGCTAAGATTCTTAACCACTTAACAAGTTACTGAAAAGCGCTGCAGAAAGCACTTCGTTATAAATCTAGCGTGCTAAAGAAAGAGGTCCCCTATACTACGCGAGAGACGCGAAATTTACTTTATGTATGTTTAACTTCATTATATTCAGAGCTCAGTCAGCCTTAAAGCACCGCTTATTTTAACTTTGAATGTAACAGGTATGATTCAGTTTGTCGCTAGCCTGTTCGGTATTTTGCTTTTCAGTTCAACATAAGTTGTAAGAGGGTGATCTTTTGCTGAAATTTGTTTAACTTTGGGGCATCGTTT
>JAOEHT020292063.1:0-10313 GCA_025448195.2 Parazoanthus atlanticus
TTAGGATCTTTACAATGCATTTTCTTACGGCAAAGGGGGAAATTTATCTTACCTTCTGATCTCGTAGTGTAGACGACAAGATTTTCAGTAAATCTCGTAGTAAACAGGAAGACGGCTACGAGTTTTTCCTACACAAGATTGCGTGATCCCTATTACGTATTTGGTCATGCGCAGTAGCTCCCGCGGTCGAAAGTCGTACTCGTTCTCGTTGTCGGTTCTGAAGATCTCTATTAGCTACGACTACGACAACTACAGTCAGGCGCCGGCAGCAGAATGGAGCCCCAATCATCTGTTTCCGCTGTGGAAAACCTGGCCACTACGCCAATAGGTGTGGCCTTAACGGTCGGTCGCATCCTTATAGGGCCCGTTGGAACCGCAATTTCCAGCGGTTCCCTCCTCCAGGCAAAGGACAATAGCATCTTACTTAACTAGTATTCCTATGTTTGGAATTATACAATTATATTGCTATGTATGAACAGTGTTACATGCAATAAAGTTTGCAAAATGTTCTCTACTCTCTAGCTTTCTACGTTCCCCCATACTCTCGGAATGACAGTTTTGAAAGGGATCCTTATATCCTTCTCGGATTACCGGGGCTCAAGACTGTCATCCCCTGAGTCACCCTCTTAGTCCTCGTTTTGTTTTGTTTCTTTTAGCCACCACCCAAACATCCTAAGTTAAGCACGGACGAGACCAGCTTTCACCAGTGGGAAGTCAAGTCCCGATTTTGACCCCACAACAGTTACTTCGTCAAGTGTATCTTGGGTAAACCACAAATCAAATCCTATTCATCAGGTGGCTCAGGGGATGGCAGCCAACAACTCCCACATTACTGCCGAGTTTAGACAATCTGTCATGAGGGGCGACAAAACGGCCAACGTCTCGATGCTTGCCTTCAGAGACCCAGAAACTTTTAGAGCTGGCAACCTCATCTACATGCCTCATCATGGGAACACTTAGCCTCTACCGCCCCATATTCTTTAGCTGATCAAGTTTGTGACTGGATTAAGAACTGTGTCAATGTGCACGACTTTTCAGCATTTTAAGGGCTCTTACAAAGGGGAAACTTTCGATTCACCTACACCCCTACCCAGAGTTTTTCTCTAACTCTGTGTCTTGCAAACCATTTGTTAAGTTCATCTCGGACACCATAATTAGCCGTTTATCTTCAGGGGCAATCTCCCTTCGGGATAAGGTCGGCTCTGTGCCCGCACCCTTTTTAGTCATGCCTCTCACGGTCGAACCTTCAAAACCGCGCCTCTGCAACGACGACCGCTTTCTAAATCTCTGGATTAAGGATTCTCCGTTCAAGTTAGATTCGTTATCCTCGCTCCCCCGTTACGTATCACCCAATTCCTTTCACACTGTCTGTGACGACAAGTCGGGGTACGACCACATTCTCCTCACCCCAGAGAGCCAAACATACTTTGGCTTCCAGTGGGGGGGATGGTATTTCACTAGCAACAAAATTCCTTTTGGGTGGAAAACTTCTGCGTATATTTACCACTCTACCGGCTTACTGGTCACACACTATTTTCGTTCTATCGGCATCCCTTGCTCTTTGTATATCGACGACCGACATACTGGAGAGTTAAAGGTTCCTGCCTCAGCCCCTGCCTTCTCGCAACTCTCCGAGGTCAGTAGTTCTTTTGCAAGGGCATCATCTGCCATATTCCTAGTCGGTCATACTCTTGTTGATCTTGGGTACTTCATTGGACTCAAGAAATCCGTCCTTATCCCCAGACAAGTCGTCCCTTACCTGGGTTTCCTGGTCGATTCCATAAGACAAGCTTTTCTCCTCACGGCGGATAAGGAGAAATTTCTCTCGCTCGTTCACTTTTTACTTGAATCGTCCACTACCGATGTTAAGACTTTACAAAGGTTGGCTGGCAAATGTATTTCGTTCGCTTTATCCGTCCCAGGTGCCAGACTCTTCACCAATGAGATTAACTTAGCAATTTCCCGGGGCTCTCGTTCATCCCGTCCAATCACTATTTCCATACACTTGCATTGGGAAATCCAGCACTGGACTTTCCTTGAATCCTGGGACCATTCCTCCCTTGGCGTTCAGAGGCCCATCGTCAGATCACTCTCTGTTCAGATGCTTCAGCCTTTGCATGGGGCGGCATTTTAAGTCCTACTTTTTTAAGCCCCTTGTTATTCGAGACTACTGGCCCCCCACGCACTCCGATTGCCACATCAACGTCAGAGACACTAGCGCTAGCAAACACGCTACAGGCGTTCCACCCCCACATCCGGAACAGCTGGGTTGACGTGTATACGGACAGCGAGGTCCTCATATATTCCTGGAATAGCCAAGGATCTAGATCTCATGCCCTCTCTGACGCACTTAAGTGTCTTTTTCACGTTGTATCAACCTGCAACATCAACCTTAACCTTAACCTTCTCCATATACGTCACGACGTCTCACTCTTACCGACTCAAAGTTATCTGTCTCGGCTTGTCTCATCTTCAGAATGCCTTTGGTGGTTCAGCCGGCCACTTGGCAGATTTAATGGCCCTACTTCCAACGTTCAGTCCTCCCTTGACGGCTCGGCACTCCCCTTTTTCTCCCCCTACCCTGTGTCAGGTACGGCAGGCGATAATATTTTCGCCCAATCTCCCATGCACTACCAAAAACTGTTCTCTAACCCTTACGTCTTCCCACCAATTTGCCCGATACCTCAGGTACTACGCTTCATCATGTCCCACTCTTTGCGATGCACTTTCGTCGTTCCCGACATTTGGCCACGACAATTCTGGTGGTCTCTTTTCCAGATGCACCGTTCTCTTTTCCTTGGGCCTAAAGGGACGCCTGGGATCTTGCTCCCACCTTCTAACACTGGTTTTTCATCTACTTGGCCCCTTACGTGGGACTTGTGGGCCTTCCACATTTCTTTCCCTTGATTCCTTTTCAGATTTGATTGTGCAACTATGTGGAGTTGATTTTCCAAATCATTATATCGCCATATGATGCGCACGCAATGCTACAATCATCAGTGTAACGCTGATAAAAAAATTTTGAAACAAAGTTTTGGCGTTGAATTTTATTGTCTTCCAGTTACAAATATGCATTATGTACCCTTTTAGGACCTGCCTACCGTCCCATGCCTCTTCGTACCCGCCGTCAGTTGCCCTTCATGCCACTACGCTAACGACCACACATTCCGTTTTTGCCAGAGCTGCGGCTATGTCAGGCGTTGTACTAGCCCGGGGGTCCCTAGATCCTACGTCACCATTGACCTTCAGAATATTGATGATCGCCTACACCATTTAAAATCTCAACAGTTGTCCTCGGCATATTCCAAGCAAAAACAGTCTCTCAAAGACGAGCTTGAAAACTTCCTGTTCGCCCTCCCAGGTCAAAAATCCCTTTTCAAGCAACCCCTCTGGTCTAGTACACAAGGACGGGAACGGCAAGACCCAAGTCCATCGTCACGGCTGTCCCCACCTGGGTCAGCACGGCCGGTCCCTTGCAAGTGCCCGCTGTGACTGGCATACACCACTGTTGATTCATACATTGGTAAACTCCGTTCTATTTTCTCTGAAGTCGGCCGACAGGGAGACTGGAACCGCACCCTCCTCATTGGTAACCCCGCCTTTGATAGCTTGGTCAAACAATACTTGAAAGCATTCACAGAAGAGCAATTGCAGTCTCGCATTACCCCGAAGCAGGCCACTCCACTTTTCATAGATAAACTCCTTTCCCCTTCTACGCATCTGGACAAGCGCCCACTCAAGATTCCCCTCCCTCCAACAGAGCTCTTTATCCTTGCGAGGGATCAGGCGTATTTCAAGGCCCTGTTCTTCTCTGGTGATCGGGGTGGCGGCCTGGGGCAACTCAAAACTTCCGAAATTGCCCGTTTTCCCCAAGATGATGGCTTCTTATTCAAACATGTCTGGGGCAAAACCCTCAGAGACGGCACGTCAAACCTTTTTGGCATGCGTCGCCACCCCAACCCAGCTATATGCCCCGTTAGGGCCATTGAAAACTATGTCGCCCTCTGCCACGAATTGCGTGTTAACCTTTCTGACGGATACCTGTTTCGTTCAACCAATCCTCAGGGACATGTTTTAGATAAGCCATTTTCTAGCTCCGCAGCTGAGGCACGCCTAAAACTCTACCTGAAAGAAGCACAGATTTTTGATGGTGAAACGCTCCATAGTTTCCGATGTGGCTGCTCCCTTTCCCTAATTTTCTCAGGTTCATCGCTCGCTGATGCCATGTCCCATGTTGGATGGTCTGGTTCTGCCACCGCAACATATTACCTGAAGCTAGCGAACATCCTCCACGCGGGAGCTCCAGCCGACTTGTTGACATCCCCATCCCAACAGGCTGAGAAAGCGGCTCATATTTACACTGATTACAACGAACTAAAAAATTTCATCCTTGCCTTCCCAACACAAGTTCACGCTGCTAAGAAAAGACCAGCCCCAACTTAACTATCCTATGATCTATCTCGTGCCCTTTTATCCTTATCCCGGATTTTATTTCGGATATTAGTGTCGGATCTCGGATTTTAGGCTTGGGCTTGAGATTTGGAGTTTCTAGGTTAGGATTGTACTTTGGGTTTTGGTTATATGACCACTTACCGTGGTTTTGGGTTTAGCCGCCAGATCTCCATCACTTAATAGGAGTGCGGGTAAGACCAGTGGAAATAGAGTACTATTTGTACCAGCTTCATTTGAATGGGTTGAGTCATTGACGTCATATCCGCTAATTTATTGCTCAACACAGTGTGACGCGGTGATTCGCACTTGAATAATGGTGGACGGAAAAAAAAAACAGAAATTGGGCCCAAAAAGAGATACTTCCAAGTTTCGTATCGCTAAACGGTTTGGCACGTTGTTTATTTGGTACCTCTAGTTTACTTTTCTGCAAAAAAAAACCCGGGTGGTCAAAATTTGATCGTAGTGGCACTTTAATTCTAAATAAGAGGTAAAAGCTTGAAATTCAGTATATTGTTTAATTCCAGAAAAAAATTAATTTTCACACTTTTCGATGGAGGGATTTCATAAAAATACTGTCTTTTGTTTGTTGGATATACATTGGAGTTACAGGCTTTGTGTTCGCATCTATTTGCTACTCCCAAATATGACAAATAGTCTCTAATAATTGCAGCACTATTTCATACTACAATATTCTGACATCATTACAGGCTGCTTTCTGATGTTGCCCTTCTTATGGCCCAGCATTGGCCCTCCGCATGTTCTGCATCTACGAGAGTTTGTGTCACTGGACAAGGAAGTTTTGTTCACTGCTGCCTGAAGTTCAGCTTCTAAAATTGTCAAATTTAGGGTTAATTATTAGTCTTTGTTATCCATCTATCTTGGTAAAATACTCACGTACAAATCACTTTAGTTAGAATTATATACACACACATATATATACATATCCCCATATTAAACAGAAAAAAGTATTTGTTATATGGGTATAAATGCAAAAAATAATTGTAGAGAATCAAGATCAACTGAATGTGGTAATATATTAAATGTAGTACATGTCATATTTAGCTAATCAAAATGCTGGAGAAAAGCCATGTTTACAGTACAGTTTTTTAAAAATTATTTGTTACTATTAATGTATTTGTGCATGTTGGTGGGCATTTAACTGTTTCCATCTGCTTCCTTGCTTGACAGCTCTAAGTCCTTTCTTGTTGTGTTCATAAGAGTTTTATAGATTTCAGTGACATAATCTGAAAGATTTTAAAACATTGGTTTTTATTAAGAAGCAGCGATTAGGTAAGAGTGCTTCACAGTCAAAGGGAAAAGAGAAGATGAAAAGAGAAGATGACAAGGGAACAAGGAATGGCACTTGGAGTAAGTATGAAATATTAATCATAAGTATAGACCACTTTCTTAATACGCCCCAGTGACCATAAACAAAAACTTTGAGTCGAGGCCAGAAAGGCGGAAGTACAGCAAATGTATAAAAACTCGGAGCTTGACCTTGACCTGAAGTTATTCTTTATGGCCCCTGGGGCATGTTGCTGGTATGCTTCAAGTCTCAAAACAACTGTTGCAATATCAAAACTCAATGAATTCATAGATTTTCCTTTTAAATGTAAAATGTAAAAACTAGCCTCTTATCTAAAAATCTCTTACTGATAGTTTGATAGACTTTGTATGATTTAAATTGTAATAACTTTAAATATTTTTTCTATAGCTGACCGAACTTGGCAGTGGCTCAGGCATTTGGATATGCCCTGTTCAAACTTGCTGCTGCCATTAAAAATGCTGAGAATAAGTCTAGGACAGTGCTGGCAAGATCGTTACTGTCAACATTTTATGAAAAAGAGAGGAGTTGCTGACAAAAAACCTGGGTGACCTCGATCAAGATATTGTGGAAGCTTGTGTCGGTATGTAAATTTTTCTGAAATACTGGATATAAAAAATAGAACATTTAATTTATTACAAATTTATATTTTTGTTGTTAGTTGGGCGTAAATTTGTGGTGTACTGATACAGATTTCTTTGTTCGTATCAGGCAATTCAATATTCGCCTTTGCAGTAAGGACCTTGCAAACTTCATTTTTTACAGTGTTTGAGGTTGATTTTGGTTTTCCAAAAACCAAGCCGGACGATCGGAATGAATCGCCTGTCACAAGACGAAACCAAGCCATCCCTACTCTCTTCTTGACTGTAATTGCGTGTCTCATTCAGTGTCCTGTCTCGAGAGATCGGGCCATACAAGGTCAACGATTTTGAAAAATGTCTCCCTGGTAACTCTGAAGTGTTCTCGCCACTTGTTCTCGGGCAGGTTCGCAGCCAGCATATCCTCAGAGGTACTGATGACGAGGCCAAACCCAAGCTCGTCTTGAATTTTGTGCTCATCATATCCATCTTGCTCGAACTTGCTCCTCCAGAAGAGCAGTAAATACGAGTAGGGCTCACCATCGCTGTCAGATAATTCTACAGCAACGACGAATTAATCGCATGAAGTGATTGCCCATACAGATGACAAACAAAAAGTAAAACACCAACAAAACGAAGCCTATTTCTTGTTCCTCCATGTCTGTGAGCGCGAGCGCATGCAGTGAAATGGGACCAGTTGGGTATCGACTTAAGCCAACCGATGACAGCTAAAGAGGAGTCATATTGCAAATTTTATTTTCGTCTGAACCCCAAAAAATTTAAATTATAACTTAACGGAATGTGTTGATAGATTACCAGTTTGATGTGTTAAATTATAATTTAAACTTTAACGTCTGAACCCACTCAAAGTGTAACTTAAATTTCAGATTTTGCAATGGTTGCAAAACTGGTTGCATTCACTGAGGTGCAAGATAAACTCTATGAAGTTTCACCCAAGCAAGCAGGAATATTTCAGAGGTAATTACACAATATCCTTATTTGCAAGTATATATGTATACTTTGTCTAAAGTAACACAAAGATGCATTAATTCAACCATTCAATACAGTTTCGAGTTACTGGTCCAACTTCATATGTAATAAGCTCATTGGTCATTTTTAATTACTATATACCACCCAGGGCTCAACATCCCAGATGCAATTATTTTCTTTTGGACCAGTACTGGCCAATGGCTTCTAAAGTGGTAGCCTGGTGAGACCAGGAATTCACATGAAGTTGCAGAAAGGGAAAGATGATAAAACTACACACAAAATACACATTCCAATTAGAAATTTTAATGCTATTTCTGCCTTTTTTATTCCAGCTTATAGCAAAGGACCCGCTGTCCCGAAGGATAAAAATAAGAGCACTACGGATGATGAAGTTTTCCCATAACAGAAATTGAGCAGAATAATAATATATGTAGTTTTACAGACTGCTTTTTAGTTTTGTATGGACTTGCTATTGGTACATAGCAATTTGTAATTTCAAAAACTTGCACTTTCTTGAAGTATTAGAAACTAATTTAATTGTAATATATGTGAACTACTTCATATTTACCGTATATTTTATTAAAATTTTTGACACTTTTTCAAGTTTGTTGTCCTGCGGTCTTCTTGACATTTAACACAGGTTTTAAATTATCATCCTATGTTGCCATATAAATAAAGTCTATTTTATTGCTATTTTAATGGAATTGGTTCCTATTTTATTACTATTTTTTAATTTTGTATTATTTTAAGTCTAGCTTATAACCCTGTGATCCTGGCATGTTTATTTTATTGCTATTTTAAAGGAATTTTTGTTCCTATTTTAGTACTATTTTAAAAGCATGTTTTGACTATTTTTATCATATTTTAAGCCAATTTTTCAGTTAGTTTTCTTTTCAAAATAATATTTTTATATTTTTCCAATCACCCAAAAACTATTTTAAAGCAATTTTAAACCTATTTTTTCCTATTTTCCAATAACAATTGTATTGCTATTTTTTGTTTCAAAATGATAGCTTTAAAATAGGCGGAAAATATATTTAAAATACCCCTGAAAAATAGCAAAAAAATAGTGAAAATAGTGGAATAATTATAGGAATAAAAATAAATTATAACGCAAATTCATTAAAATTCAATCAACATATTACCATAGTAAATATATAGGAACAAATTAAATCATCTCATAAAAATCAGTAAATTAGATTATAATAAATATTTTACCTCAAATAAAACAACATTAAGAATATGTGGAAAGGGATAAAACAAATTATAAGCCTAAAACCTATGAGTAGTGGCTTGCCTTCGAAGATTATTAAGGATGATGTAGAATTAGTTGAGAGCACACAAATTGCCAATGCCTTTAATGAATTTTTTGTCAATTTTGGTGCCAATATGGTACAATCAATTCCCTCTGTGAAAATGCAACCAGAATCGTATTTGCCAAATAGAATGACAGCAAACTTTCACTTGTTCTCAACTTCCTCAAAAGAAATTGAGGAAGAGATCAGTAAATTAAAGACAGCCAAAGCAAATGGTCCCTACAGTCTACCTACGAAAATTCTTAAACTCTTGCAAGGTATTATCTCTAAACCATTAGAATTGATTTCCAATCTTTCCTTCTCTACAGGAGTTGTCCCCTACCACTTTAAACTAGCCACGCCAGTGGTTGGGTCAGGCCAGTGGTTGGGTCGCGCCAGCGGCGGGCCCAGCGTGCGCATGCTCCTGGACTCGTTCGTTGTTGATTTGTTCGTCCGCCATCTTGGCTTCTCTTTCGCTGTACTGGAGTTGTTCTCTTGTTATTTCTGGCGTTGTGGCAGCGTGATCGTTCCCACAGCCATGTATCTTGACGAAGTAAGATACGAACCAGCAATATGCAAAAATTCGACGCCCGGCCTGCTGAAACGACGGCACAGCGAGCCAGTTTAGACGATAGCTGGTCGTGGGAGATGACCACAGCAAGTGGCACTGAGACGACAACGCATCCACACTCCACGACCACGGGGTTCACCAAAGGCATGTTCTAGCTGGCGTGTCCTTTTCAACACATCCACAGTTCACAGGGTTCACCAAAGGTGTGTTCTTTTCTCCGCATCCACACTTCACCAGGGTTCACCAAAGGCGTGTTCCTTCTCCGCATCCACACTTCACAGGGTTCACCAAAAGCATGTTCCTTTTGAGTTTCGACCGTATTTCTACTTCCAAGTCAGCCTACTAAAGCATCCTATATCTGTGGCTCAAGTCTGCTAGTCTCCGGCTCTGAAATATATACGTCCTACTCGGTAGTCCAAGAGTATAAAGACCTCTGTTTTGACTTCTGTAACGTCAAATTCAAGATTGTGTCCACCCAGATGATGGCTGACCGATACCAACATTGGCTAGTATTATAAACTCCACTGAAACATCGCACAACTATTGCTTTCGTCATGTCCAGATGCTGAACTGAACAGATAATCTCGTCACATTCTACCAAAAAAGACAAAAAAAAAACAAAAAAAAAGGAAAAAGAAGTTGCGCCAGTGGTTGGGTGCGCCAGCGGCGGGCCCAGCGTGCGCATGCTCTTGGACTTGTTCATTGTTGATTGTTCGTCCGCCATCATGGCTTCTCTTTCGCAGTACCGGAGTTGTTCTCTTGTTATTACTGGCGCAAAACTTTTTCATTTTTTGATCTGTGTATAAGTCGAGTGTGATTTTTAGAGGTGAATTTTTGGTGCTAAAGGGTCGACTTGTACATGGCAAAATATGGTAGTAGTAGTAGTAGTAGTAGTAGTACTAGTACTGTAGTAGTAGTAGTAGTAGTAGTAGTAGTAGTAGTAGTAGTAGTAGTAGTTGTAGTAATAGTAGTAGTAGTAGTGGTGGTAGTAGTAGTAGTAGTAGTAGTAGTAGTAGTAGTAGTAGTAGTAGTAGTAGCAGTAGCAGCAGGAGTATTATTATTATTATTATTATTAGTAGTAGTAGTAGTAGTAGTAGTAGTAG